>CM031243.1:774294864-774433401 GCA_018340775.1 Taxus wallichiana var. yunnanensis | reverse complement strand
AAGTCTCAATCAAGTAAGGTTGTGGATCTTGAGGAAGTTGTAAAGACTTTGGCCAGAGCTATCAAAGAAATCTCTTACAAGCTAGCTAGGGCAGAGAAAGGAATTAGACAAGGTTCTCAAGGTCAGCATAGGCAACAAGGACAAGATAGATTTGCAAATCATCCTAGAAATGATCATAGATTTGATGACAGAGGTAAAGGACCCATGGGAGCTAGACAACCCCAAGCTAGGGAAAATAAAGTAGTTCCTGATCCTCTAAATGCCGAGTTTTTGTTGTTGAAGAGATAAATCAAATTGATTGGTGTGAAAATGTTTTTATCCCACCTACCATGTGAAGTGATCAAGAAGTTGGAGAAGTTGATGATGATGATAACACGATGATGTATAGATGGTGGATTTCTCTATAAGCTCAAAGCATGGAGAAACTTCAACTCAAGTAATAAGTGTAAGTACTACTACAAGATTTTGGAATTACATTCACTTGGGTACCTCTTATTCCTCCCTCTCATACTTTGTAAAAATAGATATGGTACAAGATTTTGAACTTCCTAATAATGATTTTGAGTACCTAAGATCTCTAATGATTAAGAAGTATGATGGAGGAATCCCATCAAAAGAGGATAGACAGTTGTTAATGAATGTTGTTGTTGCCTAAGAAAAAGAGTATAACACAAGAAGTAAAGATATCAAAGGGGTAATGCCTCAAGAAAAACCAAAAATCCCATTTCTCAAGAATATCATGAAAAAACTCCAAAGAAATATGCATTTGGAAAAGGCCTTGTTGTCTCAAGTAGAACTGGTGTTCCCACCCATGCCCAAAATATGAAAAATATTGTGCCATCCGATGAGTTTGTCAATATTTCTCCAAATGTTGCTTTGCCCAAATACATTCCTTATGACATTGCCCATTCTTGAGCCGATCAAGATTTATGTTCCAATTTTTTAATCTGTTTAGGATTCCGAGAAAAGAAGAGGGCATTTGAGTATTTGGGATTGGAAGAAGATAGGAGTAACCAAGGAAGAAATATAAATAATATATACGCTCCTCCTTCAACCATGGCAGACCTAGAAAAACCACCAAAGATAGGAGGAGATAGGTAAACCACATAAAGTTTACTTGGGAACATCTTTTTTTTGAGTCTCAATTAAATGTTGATCCATTTTTACAATGCTGATTATTAAGGACAATCACTGTAAAATTGTATGTTTGATTCCGGAGCATCATGTAATGTTATGACTCTAGAGGTCATGAATGAATTGAACATTAAAGTGACAATAACTTATGGCAGGTGTGTACTATAATGGATTCTAGAGAGGTGGTAGGATGTGTAGAAGGTTTAGTGGTAAAACTCGCAGCTTATCCAGGTAAGAACTTGATACTTGATGTTGTTATTATTGATTTCCCTACCAAATTTGGCATGCTATTATCAAGAAAGTGGGCTGCAAGTATTGGTGGAAGTGTTCAAATGGATATGTATTTTTCCACTATTCCAATTGAAGGCATCCATGTAAATTTGTATGGAGAAAAGAAGATGTTACACCTCATTAAATATACCAATAATGCTTCTTATGAAGTGTTGTATGCTGATGTAGATGCTGATAACTTTGTTGGATTTGCTAATGGAAAAGAGCACAAGATTGAATAATGTAAATGTCTTCAATAAGTAGGTTTTCTTTGGACCTTGTTCCAAGTTTGGAAATGGTGCTAGTATTATTCTCGATTTCTCCGAGGCCATAAAGAGTTTGTTTTTTTCTTTTAAACTCAACTTTGAATGCACAAACAACATTGTTGAATATAAAGCATTGTTATTAGGTTTGAGAATTGCATGGAAATATGGTGTAAAGGATATCGTGTCAAAGGAGCTTCAATTGACTGTCAAGTGGATTAGAAAATTGTATGCTACTAAAAATCGAGAGAATGCAACAATACAAGCATGCAAATTTCTAGGATTTGATTGAAATGTTTGACTCATTTAATATTGTGCATCATGATAGAAATTTTAATGTTGTTTCGCAGACAAGTTAGCAAAGTGATAGGATCCATATTTGGAAATTGCAAGATTCCATTTTGTGAGTATGATGTTGAAATACTAACAAGGCCATCTATTCTTGACAATGTTAAAAATTGGCAAGTGTTCGATGATGATGCCTAGGTGAAATGGTTTCTGCAGAACCAAGGCAAGTTTGTTGACCAAAATATAGATTGGGAATCAATGGTGTGTGCTGCTGAAGGAAAGGAAACTTTATTTGGCAAAGACATCATCCAACTGAAGACAAACACGATTCCTAGAGGTTTGGTGGCACTTGAATCAAACTTTGATAATGTTGATTGCATTATTAACAAAAGTATGTTGGTTTCAAGAGATGTGAAAGAGCATGACCTGAGCACAAAGGAAAACCACATAAAATCTAGTTAGGAAGCAATCTATGCAAGGAAGAGAAGAAATCCTATGTTCAATTGTAGAAGAAATAGCAAGACTACCTAGCTTGGTCTTACTATGAGTTTATGGCATATATGGAATATTTTTTCCAACATGAAATTCCTCTTGAATCTAATGTCAAGCCTTTCGGGAAAAAATAGAGGCCAATCAATTTTCTCCTTTCTTTGAAGATACAAGAAGAATTGAATAAGTTGAGGGATGGAGGGATCGATCGACCACAAGGTACTAATCTTGGGTTGCAAATTTATTACCTATATCAGAAAAAAGAATGGTGATACAAGGATGTGCGTAAACTTTAGGAACTTGAATAAAGCATCATTGAAAGATAATTACCTCTCAAAAACATGGAGAATATGCTACATTTTGTAATCGGTTCGAATTGTTATCCACTTTGGATGGTTTCTCCGCTATAATCAAGTTATTGTGAAGGAGTTAGAAATAATAAAGACTTCCTTTACCACTCCTTGGGAACTTATGTCTATGTCAGGATGCCTTTTAGCTTAATGAATGCTGGAGTAAATTTCTAAAGAGCAATGGATGTAGAATTTTCTTGTTATATTAATGATTTCATTGTTGTTTATCAAGATGATGTAACTGTGTTTTCCAAAAAGAAATGATCACTGCAACTCTTAGAGAGAATTTTATTAAGGTGTAGAGAGTATGGTATATCATCAATCCCAAGAAGTGCCATTTTGGAGTGAAAAATGAAAAGTTTCTTGGTTACATTGTATCAAAAGAAGGGGTTATGATTGACCTCGAGAGAGTGGAAGACATCAACAAGGTTCCAATTCTAAGAACTAAGAAGGTAGTTCAATCCTTCTTTGGACAAATAAAATTTATCGAATATTTATGTCTAACTTTGCTTGAGATGAACATCCCTATTACTAGTATGCTGAATAAGGAACAAGTTATCAAATGGGAAGAAGCTTCCATACATGCTTTCAATGGGATCAAAGAAGAATTAAAGCATAGCCCTGTTTTAGTAGCTCCAAATTACAAGAAGGCTTTTCAAATGTTTTCTTTTGCTTTAGAAAACACTATTGCATCTATCTTGTTGTAGAAGGATGGTGAAGGGGATGAGATACCAATTTCCTTTTTCAGTAAGGCAATGCAAGGAGCTGAGTTAAAGTGCACCATCATGGAGAAGCAAGCATTTTCCTTGGTGAAAGAAACAAATGTTTTCAAACCTTACATCTTGAGCTCTAAAGTTGTTGCTTATATTCCCACACCATGGTGAAATATGTCTTATCGAGATGGAGGTATCAAGAAAAATATGTAGATGGGAAAACAATTTATGGGATTATGACATGGGTATCCGAACCAAAAAATTGATAAGAGGTTTGGGCCTAGCTAAGCTTATGGTTGAGATCAACTTGAAAACTATTGAGGTGAATGAAGTAGAAGGAGAAATGGTGGATGTCCTTGAAAATTTAGTAAGCTCTAAATGGTACAAAGATATAATATTTTATCTCGAGACATCTATGTTGCCATGAACATCGAGTAAAAATCAAAAAAGAGCTCTTAAGTTAGCCTCTCAAAATATGTCATCAATGATTTTGGGTTAGCTTAAGAACCCGGAGGGAGTGTTCTTGAGATGCATTAATGAGATTCAAGCCCCAAAGGTAATTTCTGATCTCCATGGAGGATTTTGTGGTGGACATTTTGCTAGAAGAGTTACAACACATAAAATCTTAAGGGTTGGTTATTAGTGGCCAATTATTTTCAAATATACAACTCTATTGGTTAGGAAATGTGAAACTTGTCAAAGCATTTTTTTCCGGAAGAATGAAAGCTTGTGTTCCCTTCCTTTGCAACCTATGTCAATTGAAGTCCCATTAAAGCAATGGGGAATGGATTTCATTGGAAAAATTTCAAATCCTTCAAGTCTTTGTTCATAAATGGATTAAACTGACCACTTAATATTTCACTAAGTAGGTTAAAGAAATCCCCACCAAGAAAGCAACACACCAAGTTATCATGGAATTCATTCGAATCAAATCATATGAAGATTTAGAGTGCTAATTTTTTTGCTGATAATGCCATGAGTTTTAGAGCCAAACCTTTAGCGGCGATGTGCAAAGAGTATGGAATCAATTTGACATATTCTTCTAACTACAATCCCCAAGGAAATGGACAAGATGAGTCCAATAATAAAAACTTGTTGAAGATCATTAAAAGAACCTTGGAGATGAACAAAATGAAGTGGGGAGAGAAATTTAAGTTTGTTGTTTGGGTGACAAAATAACTATCAAAAGAGCTACTAGTAAAAGACCATTTGAGTTGCTTTATGGAACTTAATCTTTGCTTCCCCTTCATTTGCAATTGTCTTCATTTTAGTTTCTTCAAAAATTGAAGATCAAGAAGTTATTCCATATGATTCTCGAATCAATTAGATTATTGAGTTATATGAAGAAAGAAGGGCATCCCATAAGAGGCATCTCAAGTTCAGAGAAAATTTGAAGTTATTTGACAAGAAAGTGACTCTAAGAGGTTTCAGCATTGGGGATCTTGTGCTATTATGGGATAGCAGGCATGAAGATAAGGGAAAGCATGGTAAATTTGATACATTGTGGATGGGCTCTTATTCAATTGACATTCGAATTGGTGAAAATACCTTCTTCCTAAAAGAATTAGATAGCAAACCTCGCTTGAATTGCCTATTAATGGTAGGCATTTGAAACATTTCCTTGATTGATTTCTCAAAATCAAGGTCTACTCCATTGTACATATATAGTAGTTTGGTTTCTTTCTTCTTTCATGTTTTTCTATTTTTGTTTGTCCTAGTCCTTAGCATCCATTTTGTTGGTTTCTCAGTTTTTCCTTGGGGGAGTTGGTTATTATTGTTCTTCTCTGTAATTTTATTCTTTGAATCCATTTCCCAATGGTCTATTTTTGGCACTTAGTCTGCTATTTATTCTTGTGACACTCACAGGGAGTGCCCATCCCCAATTCAGAGCCAATGTTGGTGCTCAATTTGATCTCCCCATTTGTCCTTGAAATTCTTTAGTTTGTGGGCTCTGTCGTGTTTTCTATCTCCCCGTATTGATGCATGAAAACTCTATCCACAATTTGGTTTCCATGATCATTTCCTTCCTTGCTTGAGGATCACTTAAAGTCTAGAATTTGTTATTCATTCCTTTGTCCATGTGAAAATAATTTGTAACTTGTGTGAAAACTAAAGTTTTTCCTTCCTTCCATTTTTCCACAATCACATTTTGTTTTCCTGTCATTTTTGTCCCAAATATCTGTGGAAACAAGATTGGATGTGGCTCAGAGAAAGATCATATTTGGGCCTTATATCATTTCAAAATTCTCAATCTTCAACGAAAGATTCATTTCAAGACGCAAATGGTGATTTTCATGCATTTTATTTGACGAATGTATTTGTCCCCGTCAAATTTATATCTTAGCATCTATGGAAATTTATCCCATTCTAGTTGGATGCGGCTTGGCGAGGCACTTTGAAACTCTAAAGCCCACTTCAACTCAAGGATTTTCCATGTGCACTTTAAAACTCTACGGCACTTTGAAACTCTAAGGCTCATCTAAAATTTGCCTATTGGTTTGGCCTTGGAATTGTCCTTGGGAGACACATGGAGGTTTCTGCTACTTTTCCCTGACTTAGACATTATTTTCATGCACTTGGTATACTTTTGTTGGACCATGGACATGTGGAGGGCCCACGATCATTTAAAGATCCACCTTAGGGTCTGTTAGCATATGGATTTGCACACATGCAAATGACATTCAACATTGTGGGAACGGAGTCCCTCCTCAATGAAGATGAGGCTGCCTTTATTGAAAACTAAAAGCGTATTTACATTTTTACATTCAAAATTGTATGTGGACGTGGGTGTTTTGGAACATCAATGGAAAAAAAGTGAATGAGGGAGATAGAATGAAATGAAGGAAAAGAGTGGAATGGAATGAACTGAAAGAACATGCAAGAGTTAGGTAAAAATAGAGCCTAATATTGCATGAAGAGGAAAGATGAACAACCAAGAAAAATAAAGCTGAGTTTGAGTTATTAAGAAATAACGTGTAAAAGGGCACACTCATGACCAAGTAGATAATCGAGCTTGATCACTATGAACTAGAACAACCGATTAATAATGTTGACAATAAGATCAAAGATAATATTTGTATCCAAGATTGCAACACCTAACATCTAATGAACATAAGAACATCAAATGTTACAAGAGACAATGAACAAGACACAAAGCTTGTATTCCATTAACTCCAAAAAAAAATTTCACAAAAGAACACAAAGTTTCTTCCTAAAACAAAGCTTACACAAAAGTATTTTCTTCTCCTCTCTCAAAGTCACCCTTTAAAATGAGCTCCTCACTACCTTTTATAACCCAAAATTTGGTTACAAAGTAGTTAGAGTTTTACAAGATCATTAAATAAGGCACTTAAGTGACCTTCGAATTTTTCAACAACTTTATTAAAGACAACCCAAAAATAGAAATTACTTAAAATATCCGTTGTTTCCCAAAAGCAAATAATAAAACATTTTAAAATATAAGATAATAACTAGTTCCTTATCCATTGAAATGGGGTCCACCTATCTCAAGCGTATGAGAAATGGACTCTCCCACTTCATTAGATACTAGGAAAATCAACTCCCTACACCGCCGGTGAAATTAGGATCTGACGCTTTTCCTAGTTCAAAGGATATAAACCTTCCCAAAGTTTCAAACATCTTTTCTTCTTCTAGAGGTTCACTTGGTCGAAGAATAGCCTCACAAAATACCCAAAATTCAAGAATTCTACTTGGCATATCATTTAAATTAACAATTTTTGATTGAGCATTCTCAAATAAGTTCTTCAATTTGGCACACCGCTCCATAGAAACTAACGAGAAATTGTTGGCGGGAGTGTACATGTCCTTAAAAATTGTGAAAATTATTCTTCCACTGCTCAGATGAATAAATTTGATTATGCTCATTTACGAGGTTACAAGGAATCTCACCATGAATTCTGAATCAAGGAGAGTGAAGTGAAGGCTTCATGAACATGGTGTCATAATGGATCATAGAATCCTCGAAGTATATTTTTCTTGATTTGAGATACGAGACACCAAAGAAAATGTGTCCCTTGATGTTCAAATTCGAGAATTCCTTCAATAGCTAAACCGAAGATTCCATGCTTGTCATTTCCTGTAAACTGGGCAATATATCATCCAAATTTGATATAGCAGAAAAAAAATTCTTTGAAAGAAAGAATTGGATCCAAATACGCATTGATATCTTCATGAAGATTAACTGCGGTCTTTATCATCCCCTAGCCTAAAATGAGAATCTTTGAAAGCCAAGTTTTAGTGACATGGCCCAATGTGTTTATTTCCTTTGACAAATTGAGAGTATCTTCATCTGGGGCAGCCACTGCATCAAGTACTAGGAAGGTGGATGATATGGGATTTATCAAATGTTGAACATATTCCACCAATTGATTTTTTTCGGCCTTGAGCCGAGAGTTTTGAGACTTGTATTTCTCAAGTCTCTTTAGCACGATATCAATTGAATCTCGAGCCATCGCCATGTCACTTTCTAATGTAGATATTCCAAGTCCCAGTCTAGAAACTTCATAGTCGGTAGGCATCATAGCATCACGCTCCTTATCCACTTATGGAATGGCAAGGTTTGCAAATTTGTTTCCATCATTATCCACCATTATTCGAGAAAGAACCTTAGGCTTCTTAGGAATGGCATCATTCAAAAGTTTGAAAAGGGCATCAAAATCAATGTCAATTGGCTTGACAACTCTCTTCCTTTTCTTTACTTCAAAATCAACCCAAGAAGGAGTATCATTCACTATTTCACCATACGAGAATCCTCGGAACTTGAATTGATATTCTCATTATTCCTAACATCACGAGATCCTTCTTTAATCCTATCTACGACCTCGATTTGAGGAGACACAACCTCAATATCCACTTCGATTATTTGGGAGATTTTGGGAAATCCTTTCATGAACTAAATGCTCAAGTGTTTGATATTTGAATTACCTACACCTGAGTGGATGCTTGTTTGAAGCATGGCTAGGAATCATTAGCTACTAGCTTCGAGCATTATTAATGATGTGGGTAGAAGAATCTCTACTCAAGGTAGAAAATCCAGACACATGATCTTTTCTTTCTTCGGGGTTAGGATCTTTAGATCTTTCTCCTTGTGACACGTTACTTGGCGAAGTGGATTTAGGAAACCACTATGTTCTTGCCTGTTGTGTATGATTGGATGGTAATGAGGTTGATCGAGAAGAGAATTTGGTGAAAGGATAGGCCCCCTCGTATTGGCAATTTTGGTGATCCTAAAACATGATCGGAATGGATTACAATTTGGCAAGTTCTCTATCATACCAAGATATGCTTATTTCAATAATTGGTTGGTTCTTGCCATCAAGAGAAAATTCATCTCTTCTGGTCCAGTCGATTCGAGGTAATTGGGTAAAGGCAATAATCATCATATGAGGGATCAATGACATCTTCATCATCATCTATGAATGAATTGGGAGGAATCTTGATGTGGAAAGCCTTGACTGAGCAAGTGTTGGGTGAGAGTATCCCATCTTCTTACCTCATGTTCATCCAAGCAAAGAGCCTTAAATCTTCCATGGTAGGATTATGTTGGAAAATTCTCCTCCTAGGCACGTGGGTAATGTCTTGAGCTATTTGCTACACTTTTTCTAACTTCCTCACGCTCCCAAAATATTTTGCATATATCCATTGATATCAAATTGGGCTCTCTTCACATATGGATGGATGGTTATGAGAGTGAACTCTTTTTCCATGAGTTGTGCATTGAAAATATTTGGACATTGGTATTCCCGATTTGGATCGGAAATGAATTCCTGAATGGTGCTTGTCACTAAGAAGGTAGTGAACTTGGAATAATTGTCGCGCCAGCTCCATTAATGCCCATCTGTCACTAACGTACTTAGGGAGTTTCCACAGGGTACCAGCAAAGCCACTCACGTGAATGTAGGAAAAAGATGAAAATTGAATAAACCAGGTTCCCCATTGGGAAATGACACTCACGGCTTCTTTAGAAAACCTTTCCTCGTATTCGATTCGGGTTCTGGATCACGTGAAGGTGAATACATTGTTGACTCTTCTAAAATGGTGAACTATTTTTGAAGCTGAGATGAGGGTAATAGTGAAAAAAATTGTTCGACGGCCCCATGACCCCTCTCGTTTCAAGTCCCAAAATAGCTTTCTTTGTGCTACATGCATAGGGCAGATATGAAGTTGTGTAGAAGCATCCAGTCATCTTAACTTCTATCAATTGTTTGTGAATGGTGTTACTAATTATGGTGGCCCAATCCACAAACTCTTTCCCCGGCTAGGATGATGTAGATAAACTGATACATCCATGGGTGGAAAATCTTAGCAGGAAGGTAGGCTGAAAACTCGACTTAGGAGAGTGATCATGTCTCCGATTTCTTTCATGAACTCAATGTGGTACAGAGTTCTTTGGGAAGCCCACATTCGAGGTCTCTTTGTTTCTAACCAATTGTTGTTGACCATTTTGCTCCATCTCAAGGGTTCTTCATCCCAGAACTCTTGCGTTGATTGGCGAGTGATATCCGCATTCTCGGGAAAGTCGGGTATTCCGAGCAACTCCTCAATGTGTTTAGGTGTGATTAAGAGGAAAGGCTCACGATTATCTTTGAAAATTCCTCATCTCTCAAGGTCATAATGCTCCACATGCAAGCAATAACCAATTCTGGACACTACACCGACATAGGAAATGTCATTGCTTGGGGTAGGCCACTATGGTAAAGTCTATTTGAGAAAATGTTTTGCCTTGATTTTCACTCGCTCGTAGAAGCTATTTGCACTTTGATGTGACCCAAATTTGTATCGGTGATGTTGTCATATGCCGAATTAATGGAACTCTGGGATAATTCCTTGGAATTCATACTTCGTGGTGGATTTGTTAGATTTCTCCATTGGCTTCCTCGATCTTCCCATGATTTGGATTTTTGGCCATTATGAATTTAACAAAAAAAGTGACTCGGGCATGCCAAACAACGTAAATTGGGCGGGTCTCGGTCTCCAAACCAGCCGACGCCAAGAAAAATATTTCTTGTTATAATATTATTATTATTATTTTAAAACTAATAGTAATAATTGTCCAGATTATAATTTTTTTAAAATTTCAATACAAGCATATCAAAACTAGGCACAAGTTTCAAATATGGTGAAAACAATGATATCTATTTATTTATTTTAATTAAAATCTCCCGATTTTGTGAATGCATGGAAAAATGCTCTAAAATTTCTAATCAATTTTGTTGTCCTTTAATGGCAAGCATTATAGCGTTGGAAATTTGTTTTCCACTGACTTCAAATCAATTTTGTTGTCCTCCTTTCCTTTCTCCCCTATCAATTTCTCCCCAAGGCATGGCTTCTTCCTTCAGATAATTTAAAAACTATTCTTCTTTCTTTATGCGTGGAAAGGAAAAGAACTTTTTTTTTTTTTATTGAAACTTCTCCCTCCTAGGCGCGTGGGTAATGTCTTGAGCTATTTGCTGCACTTTTTCTAACTTCCTCACGCGTGGAGACTCCTTCCTTCAGTCTTTTCCTTTTGAATATTTCTGAATTTTTCTTCTTTCTCTATGCTCAAGTGCCTACTTCTTTCCACGTGGGATTCTTGTCATGAGGTAGCCTACTCTTTCTCTTTACGCCTATGTGGGAAGAGTTCTTGATTTTATTTCTTTCTATATATATGTTGTTTCCTTCATCTAGGCGCGGCATGCTTCCCTTTTATTTAAAAACTTTTTATTCAATTGTGTTTGGATTGTCCTCCTTCTTAGGTGCGTGTGGATTCTCCTTGGACCTGCGTGATCCTCTTTCCGGGTAGGTGGTCTTCTTCTATGCTACTCTTTGTACTATTTAATATTTTTGAACTATTCTTTCTCTCCCTGCATGCGTGGAAAGGGATTCTTTTTTTTGTCTTCTTCTATTTCTCAGGCGTGTGGAATTCCATCTGGCTCATGCGTGGGATCCCTTTATGCTTGGGAATGCGTGAAATTGGATTTGTTTGTTATTTTCACCTCTACCCTTGGCATGGCTTCTCCTTTCTTTGTCCTTAGCTGGTCTATATCTCCTTCAAAGTATTTTTCTTTTTAATATTTCTCTCTCCCAAGGTGTCTCCTTCAACTCTTTGGTTGGACTTCTTTTAATTTTTAAAAACTGTTCTTCTTTGGCATGCGTGGGAAGCTGTTTGATCTAAGTTGTTCCTTCTCTCTATAGACAAATGCGTGGAAGATTGTTGGATGTGACAAAATATTATGTCCTTCAGAAGAAATAAGAAGCAAAGCTTCGCAAAAATTTTTCCAATGAGTTTGATGGAGGAAGTTATGAGGATTAATCTAGCTTCCTCTCTTCCGGGTAGTGGGCTTACGTGCTGGGGAAATGTGGAAAGCAGCGGACAATTGCCAACAAGAATGGCAAAGTGGGTTGCAATCCCCATTCAATTTCCCGTGTGGGGAAATTGGGAATTTCTTGCCCGTTAGCCAATCCATGGTTTGGCAATTGGTGGAGAAAATCCACAATCGGAAAATGGAAGAAGATTGCCAGGAAAAGGGAAATCCAGTTCGGGAAGCCAAATTGGCATTCCTAGCGATTCTACAAGCATAAGCTTACTTCCCTGTAATTAAAATTTGTCGAATGATCTTTTAATTTATATTTATTTAATTAAATACTTCTCAAGTTATTTAAAAATAAATTTTATCAAATAGAAGCAATTAATTAATTAAATATTAATTAATTAATTTCAATGTATTTTAACGTGATTTAAAGTCCGATGGGAAGAGTTCTTCCGTAAAAGGATGAAACGAAGACCAAAACGATCACAAAAATGAGATGATCACAATGAGGGCAATGAACCATGCAAAGTAACACTTTTCAAATTTTTCAAATTTTTCATTTTTTATTATTTTTTAATAATTTTACAAAGTCAAAATTAGCTGATAATAGTTGGCTCTAATTGGGGACAAGGACTTCATGGATGCAACAATGGACCCAGACCAAAATAGTCATGAACATGATCTCAAAATGATGGGGCACAAAAATGGGGCGACACAAGAGAGGAGACCGAAAAATAGGGAAACAAACAAACCAAAATCCTAATTACCTATGTACATACGGGGAACAACCCATTTTCAATTTTGATAGTGCTTGAGATATTTCCCACTGTAGGGCAAAGGAAAATGAGTTCCATTAGGATATGACAAGTAATAGGTACTATCTCCACAGAAATGCCTTATTTTGAACGGTCCTAGCCACGAGTCAAACTTCCCATGCTTTCCTTTCGGATCACGTCTTTTGTCTACAGACAAGAACTAAGTCATTGATTTGAAACTGTCTCTCTCCTAGTTTTCATGTCAAACAACCTATTTACCATGGATTGATGTTCCTTGATCCTATTTGCCACTTGACTTCTTTGTTCCTTGATCTTGCTTAGAACATGATCCTCTTATCTAATGCATTGGTGAAGCATTCATCATCAACTTCTGAGCTAACTTTAATGTTGGTAACTCCAATGTGATGCAAATTTGAGCATCAATTCCATACAAAAGTTGAAATGGAGACATCCCGATTTCCTTTTTGGGAATTATGCAATCAGCCCACAATGCATCATATAAATTTTTGTGCCAATTTCTTTGATTTTCTTCTTGACTAACTTGCATGCATACAATAGTAATGAGGTTTTGTTGTTGGATTCAGCTGACCATTTCCTAAGGGTAGTAATATAATTAATGATACAAAGATATCCCATATCCATAACAAAAACCTATCACCTCTGCGCAGAATAAAAACTTGAGGCATTTTCCATCACAATCTTGTGTGGAATTCCATAATGAACCAATATATTTTCTTTGATGAAATCACAGATTACACATGAGATTTTGTTTCATTTGTGTATAGCTTCCACCCACTTTGTAAAGTAATATGTGGTGGTGAGAATGTGAGTATGACCAGCATTAGAATAAGGATTCTAAACCCCATTGTTGAAAGGGTTCTTCAATGACAACTGGCTTCAAAGGCAAAGCTGCCAACTTTGGTCTTCCAACAAATTGTTGATAGGCTTCACATTTTGTCACCCATTTCTGAGCATCAAAAAACATAGTGGGCTAGTAATAATGTGCTCTCAAAATTTTATGGGTTGTTACTGGGCCAGAGAAATGACCACCACAAGCATGATTGTGGAAAGCTTCCAACAACCTAGGTTATTGCTCTTTATCAACACATCTGAGGAACATGCCGTCAATCCCTTTCTTGAACAACGTGTTATCCCAAATGACGTACCTGATAGCTCTTAATTTGATAGCTCATTTCTCTTTAGCTGTCAGATTATCTTGGACACTCGCCATATGTGAGGAAGTAGGAAATATCAGAATACCATTCATCTGTGGTACTGACAAAAACTACCAATGGTAAATTTTCTTCAACTGGTTCTTCTTGAGTTATCTCGTGGTTCATTCTCTGCAATGAGTTGGCAGAGTCCTCTTCCTTGAACCAACTTGGTAGGCTTGATGTCCAGATCATATTCTTGGATCTTGGAGACCCAATTACCTCTCTTAGATCCTGGTTCCTATTGTGTCAACATTGATTTCACCGCGGTGTCCGGAACTAAGACTTTGGTGTGAGAATTCAACATGTAATACCTGAAGTGTTTCAAGGCTCTTACCTGCATACACATGTCTCTCAAGAGGAGTGTAATTAATTTCATGTTTCTTGAATCTCAAACTCATGAATGCATAGGAGATTCGATCCCCTCTTGATTATGTTTCGTCAAGATGGTAGATATTGTGTGTGGCGAAGCATAGCAATAGATTATAAAATCCTTTTTAAAATTGGGACACACCAATGTAGGAGATTTTTCAATAGCACTCTTGATTTTCTCAAATGCCTCTCTACCTTCCTTTGACCATTTGAATGATTCTTTCCCTTCCATCATATCAGCGATTTCTTTAGTCAGCTCAGAAAAATATGGCACGAACCTTCTCAAAAAGTTCACCTTCCCAAAGAAGGAGTGGACCCCAGGCTTACTCGTAGGCAAGGAAAGATTCTTGATAGCTTGAACATGTTCAGGATCGATCTTAGTTCCTTCCTTATAAACAATATGACCTAGGAGTTTCCCTTCTGTAACTCTGAACATGGACTTTTTGGATTCAAAGAAATCTTATGAAGTCTACACCTTTGTAATATTTTCTCCAAATCCCTTAGGTGATCTTCTCATTTCTTAGAGAACACTGTCAATTCATCTAGGTATATCACAATGATCTTGTCTTTATAATCTGCAAATGCCATATCCATGGCCCTTTGAAAAGTTGCACCGGCATTGATCAAACCAAAGGGCATTCTTCTATATGTGAACGTACCCCAGGGGGTAGTGAACGTAGTTTTATGTTGATCTTCTCTAGCCACTTCAATCTGATTATAGCTAGAGAAACCATCTAGCATAGAAAGCATTTTCGATCTAGTTACTATTTGCGAGAATATGGTCCATGGTAGCGGTAGGTAGTTATCCTTCAAAGAAGCTGATTAAGATTGTGGAAATTCACGCAAATCCTAATTTCTCCATTTATCTTGTGGAACTCGGTACAATATTAGCTATCCAAGTCGAATGTCGAATAGGAAAAACTATTAGTGCATCTAACATCTTTTGAACTTCATGAAATATTTTCCCTACAATCTTGGGATTATATTGTCTTTGTTTTTTCCTGAATGGAAGGCGCACTAAAGCTTCAAGGGTTTGGCATGATCCATTTCCACTGGGTTGGAAAGACTTCAATTCTTCATATGAATAAGCCAAAACATCGAGTATTTAGAAAGGAGGCTTATGAATTTCCTACACTCCTTAGGTGAGAAACACTTACCAATATCAATCGGGTGAGGTTTATCCTTATTATCGATATTAACTTGCTCATAGTCAACGAGAATTCGTAGGTCCTACTGCTCTTTCTCTTTGATAAACCTGTCATGTTTGCCATAAAGTTCTTCAAGTGAAGCTAATCCTTTGGGAATTTTATTTCCTTTGAGTTGAATGATACCATCACTAGGATCTTCATTCTCATCTCCTTCCTGAATGGGTGAGGTAGTTGATTCATGAAACACCGAATCACTTCCTTCAAAGTATGATTGTTCAAAATTTTCTTTCTTTTCCAAGAAGGCAATAATTTGTTGATCATCATTAAATACTTACCAATTTTATACATTTTCAAGAACACTTGGCCTAAAATCCATTTCAATGGTGTATTTGACTTGATCAAATTTTGAATGAGGAATCATTAATGAAGCTAAGACTACTAGAGAATCTAGTTTTCATTATTTTCATGAGGGACAAATTTTATGGAAAAAGCATCAAAGACTTCTATTGCATCCCACACTTTATTTTCAGTAGTGTCTCAAACAATCATTCTTTACTTGGAACTAATTTATTACATGTTTCATGATTAATTCCACATCCCCAAAGACTTCCAAATTTTTGATCTCTTTCTTCTCATTTGGAGATATGAGCACCACTCTTGCACGGTGAGCCCATCGAGCAACAACTTCCATCAAACTCAAGAGTCTAGATCTCATTGGAATCTTGGCAAGTGATCTCATGGGTATGAACTTATGTAGTCATCATATAATTACCCATACTTGAACCTTGGAAAAGGATCTGTGTGCAAGGATCTTCAGTTTTGGTTACCTTGAACTTTGCCTAAGCTTCCGGCATAAGATTTTTCATTTCCCCATTGATAGGAATCATGGTGTGAGACCAGTCCATTTGAATCTCACCACCTAAATCCCTGCAAAATTTCTTTCTCAACAACATTCCATACGAGGCGGGAATATCAGTAACTAAAATAGTTACCTTAACTCACTTTTGAGGGAATTGGGGTAAAACCATTTGGGCATCTTTAATCTTCTCGATTAGAGGAACTTGCTTGGTTTCCATGGAGTAACATGATCTAAATGTTCTCGTACAAGTCAAACCAAGAGCATGTGTTACTTTTTCCGACATCACATTATCCGAGGCTCTAGAGTCTATAATGCAATTACTTAATTTGCATCCATTGATTACAAAGGACACAAAGAAAGGTTTGATCTTTTCATTTGAAGGTGTAGTGGCCGCCACAATATTTTGAGTTTTCCCATCTTTAGGGGTTTTTAGAATTCCTTTGGAGGAATGAATAGTAAAGTCACCTTTGATAAACCTGGACCAATTTCTCGAGCTGATCCCTGTTGGAGTTTAAGTACTTTTCCCGTGACATGGAAATTTTTATTTATTGATATGAACAATGATATCAAATTTAGGCAAAGTAATTGTACTTGAAGTCTCATATATAAGTTCTTTCGAACTCGATGATGGTACACTTTTTACCTTGGCCTCGGGCTTGGTTGGCATTGATGTTGAAGAAGAAGCTTTCTTCATAGTTGATCTACCAACTAATTGATCTAATAAAGGCCATCCTTTCTTTAAGATAGTCTTGACTTTTGAAACCTTAGTCACCTTGGAATCCTTAGGAGCCTCATTTGTCTTGGATTCTTTGGGAGTTTCCTTGGAAACCTCTTTATCTCCCACCTTAGTGGTATCCTTGTCCTTCTCCTTTTCTAAGAGCATGTGAAAATGGTGAAATATTGACTATTCATATCTTCTATAATTTATTTGTATTCATCTTCCTCATTAGAACAGTACTCAAAGAAATGATTATTACTTTCCCCTTTAGGATCTTCAACTTCAGGTTTAGATGTCTCAGAATCTAGCTCTTCCTCATTAACCTCGATGACTTTAATCTCATCATCGCTTTCTTCAATGACATCACATTTTGAATTATTTGTGGGAGCTACTTCAATAGCAAGCCTTGTTGGAGCACCTGTAATCTTGGCTTTGTTGGGAACATATCCTTTTCTTGGGATGTCTTTGTAAGGATCAGGTTTACTACTTGAGTAGCTTGCTTCTTCAAAGCCAACACATCATTAGCCAACTTAGTGAGTATAGTTTCTGAAGTTTTGGGGTTTTCTTGACTATTTCCTTTGAGGGAATTTTTCTTGTATTTTCCTGCCATGATTAAGTAATATTCAATTTCTATGGCCAAATATTGAGCAAGTTCCAAATTAGCCACCCTAGCCCTTCTCAGCTAATATCACACTTCTGGTTGTTGTCCATTAATAAAGAAACATTTTTTTCCATCAAGGTTAGGGTGAATCCTGGCAGGAACTTTGTTCACCATCTTGTTGAATTTAGCCACGAAATTCCTCATGGGTTATGTTGGCTCTTTATTCACCTGAGATAGTTGGGCAAGAAGAGCATGTTCATCTTCTACCATCTTGAATCAATTTTCAAACTTAGTTTTCATATCATTCCATTTTGTGATACATCCATTGGGCAAGATGATGAAACCAATCTGCAGTAACATCATGCAATGTTTTGATGAAGAGACAAATAGCAACATCTTCATATTATACCGACAAAACAACACATGTAATGAAAAAGGTAGAAATATGGTCATCTGGTGACATCTTCCCATCTCCGTCAAACTTGGGAAGAATCTTTCTTGATCCTCGTGGGAGTTCATATTGATCAGGTAAGGCCAAAGGGCCTATGACATTTCCCCATGGTACATTGGCTACCATTTGAGGAAAGGTGGTATGCAAAGGTAAAACAACGTGAGCAAGGAAAAGTGCTTGACTGGTAGTGATTCCTTCCTTGCTTGCTCTTTCAAGACTTGATGCATGGTTTGCAGATCTACGAGGTGTGTTCTTCTTTGGAGGAGATAACTTGAAACCAAATTTTCCTTGAAATTCAAAAGTGGGGTCAGATCAACCTTTATCTTTTTCTCCTCATGTAAACCTCTTTCCTTCCAGTTTGAAATATTTATTATGAAGGGGTCACTGGTGTGTTTCAACCGGCTCTAGTCTTTTCTCTTCACTCTCTTTCTTGAGCTATTTGCACCTAAATAACTCTAGCAACTCTTGTGGCTTTCTCTTCTTCGTTATCTAATATTGATGTGACGAGATGAAAATGATGGTTACTCGTGTGCTTTTCCCAAATAGCTTGCCTTAAATATGATGATATGTCTTCTTCAACATCTATAAAAATAAGATTTGGTTGCAAGATAGGTGGGTTACCTATAATAATCATACAACTTATTACATGGGTGGAAGAGGACCGCGTTGGTCAACAACTATCAACATGTGCCTAGGAGGTCTTCCACCACAAGTGCGGTGCCCTTCTTCTAAGGTCTTTGATGTATATTTCTCTGTCAATGGCTCTATCAATAGCCACAAATTTCTACAAGCTTTCATATTTTTCCCAAGCTACTATTCAAAGGTTGGCAGTAATGTCTCCTTGGAAATCTTCGTTAGGAACAAGGTTCGGTTGAAGAACTAGAGCTTGTGCAGAGAGGATAGTCATAAAGATTTAACCAAGCACTGGTTAACGATTCCTGAATCCCTAGTGGAGCCACCAAAACTATTAGCATATGGATTTGCACACATGTAAATGACATGCAATAGTGTGGGAATGAAGTCCCTCCTTAATGAAGGTGAGGCTTCCTTTATTGAAAACCAAAACTATATTTAAATATGTACATTCAAAATTGTATGTGGGGGTGTTTGAACATCATTGGAAAGAAAAGTGAATGAGGGAGATAGAATGAAATGAAGGAAAGGAGTGGAATGGAATGAACTGAAAGAACATGCAAGAGTTAGGTAAAAACAAATCCTAATATATCATGAAGATGAAAGATGAATAACCAAAACAAATAAAATGGAGTTTGAGTTAGTTAAACAAGAACGTGTAAAAGGGAACACTCATGAGCAAGTAGATAATCGAGCTTGATCATAGTGAACTAGAACAAATGATTAGTAACGTTGACAATAAGATCAAAGATAATATTTTCATGCAAGATTCCAACACCTAACATCTAATGAACATAAGAACATCAAATATTACAAGAGAATGAATGAGACACAAAGTTCGTATTCCATTAACTCCAAAAAAAAATTCACAAAACAACAAAAAGTTTCTTCCTGAAACAAAGCTTGCACAAAAGTATTTTCTTCTCCTCTCTCAAATTCACCCTTACAAATGAGCCCCTCACTTCCTTTTATAACCCAAAAGTTGGTTACAAAGTAGTTAGGGTTTTACATGATCATTAAATAAGGCACTTAAGTGACCTTTGACTTTTCAACAACTTTATTAAAGACAACCCAAAAATAGAAATTACTTAAAATATCCATTGTTTCCCAAAAACAAATAACAACACCTTTTAAAATATACAATAATAACTAGTGCCTTATCCATTGAAATGGGGTCCACCTATCTCAAGCGTATGAGAAATGGACTCTCCCACTTCGTTAGATACTAAGAAAATCAACTCCCTGCACCACCGGTGAAATTAGGATCTGCCGCTTTTACCAGTTGAAAGGATCTAAACCTTCCTAAAGTTTCAAACATATTTTCTTCTTTTGGAGGTTCACTTGGTCGAAGAATAGCCTCACAAAATACCCACAATTCAAGAATTCTACTTGGTTTATCATTTAAATTAACAATTTTTGATTGAGCATTCTCAAATAAGTTCTTCAATTGTGCACCTTTGCTCCATAGAAACTAATGATAAATTGTTGGTGGGAGTGTACATGTCCTTAAAAAATTGTGAAAATTATTCTTCCACCTATTCCGACGAACACCTTTGACTATGCTCATTTACGAGGTTACAAGGAATCTCACCATGAATTCTGAATCAAGGAGAGTGAAGTGAAGGCTTCATTGCACATGGTGTCATAATGGATCATAGAATCCTTGAGAAGCATTTTTCTTGATTTGAGATGCAGACACCAAAGAAAACATGTCCTCGATGTTAAAATTTGAGAATTTCTTCAATAGCTAAAATCGAAGATTCCATACTTGTCATTTCTGTAAATTGGGTAATATCTCATCCAAATTTGATATAGAGAAACAAAAGTTTCTTTGAAAGAAAGAATTGGATCCAGGACACACATTGATATCTTCATGAAGATTAACTTTGGTCTTTATCATCCCTTGGCCTAAAATGAGAATCTTTGAAAGCCAAGTTTTAGTGACATGGCCCAATGAGTTTATTTCCTTTGAAAATTTAGAGTATCTTCATCTGGGGAAGCCACCGCATCAGCATCGGGAAGGTGGATGATATGGGATTTATCAAATGTTGAACATATTCCACCAATTGATTCTTTTGGCCTTGAGCCAAGAGTTTTGAGACTTGTATTTCTCAAGCCTCTTTAGCACGATATCAATTGAATCTTGAGCCATCACCATGTCACTTTATAATGTAGATCTTCCAAGTCCTAATCTTGAAACTTCATAGTCCACAGAATCATAAGCATCACGCTCCTTATCCACTTGTGGAATGGAAAGGTCTCAGTAAATTTGATTCCATAATTATCCGCCATTATTCGAGAAATAACCTTAGGCTTCTTAGGAATGGGTCATTCAAAAGTTTGAAAAGGGCATCAAAATCAATGTCAATTGGCTTGACAACTCTCTTCCTTTTCTTTACTTTGAGAATCAACCCAAGAAGGAGTATCATTCAATATTTTAGCATATAGAATCCACGGAACTTGAATCAATTTTCTCATTATTCCCGACATCACGAGATCCTTCTTGAATCCTATCTACAACCTCGATTTGAGGAGACACAACCTCAATATCCACTTCCTGAATATTTGGGAGATTTTGGGAAATCCCTTCATGAACTACATGCTCTAAAGTGTATGATATTTGAATTACCTATGCACGAGTGGGTGTTTGTTTGAAGCATGGTTGGGAATCATTAGCCACCAGCTTCTCGAGCACTATTAATGATGTGGGCAAAAGAATCTCTACTCGAGGTAGAAAATCCAGCAGTGCACTCTTTTCTTTCTTCGTGGTTGGGATCTTTAGATCTTTCTCCTTGTGACACATTACTTGGCGAAGTGGATTTTGGCAACCACTCTTTTCTTTCCTATTGTGTATGATTGGATGGTAATGAGGTTGATCGAGAAGAGACTTTGGTCGAATGGAGACCCCCTCGTATGTGCAATTTTTGTGATCCTGAAACATGATCTGGAATGGATTGCAATTTGGCAATTTCTCTATCATACTAAGATATGCTTCTTTCAATAATTGGTTGGTTCTTGCTTTATCAAGAGAAAATTCATCTCTTCTAGTCCACAATTCGAGGCAATGGGGTAAAGGCAATGACATCATATGAGGGATCGACGACATCTTCATCATCATCTATGAATGAATCGGGAGGACTCTAGATGCGGAAAGCCTTGACCGAGCAAGTGTTGGGTGATAGTACTCTCATCTTCTTACCTCATGTTCATCTCGAGCAAGCAGCCCAAAAATATTCCATGGTAGGATTATGTTGGAAAATTCTCCCTCCTAGGCACGTGGGTAATGTCTTGAGCTATTTGTTGCACTTTTTCTAACTTCCTCACGCGTGGAGACTCCTCCCTTCAAGATTTTCCTTTTAATATTTCGAACTATTTTTTTTCTTCGTATGCTCATGTGCCTACTTCTTTCCACGTGGGATTCGTCCTAAGGTGGCCTGCTCTTTCTCTTTCTCCCTACATGGGAAGAGTTCTTGATTTTATTTATTTGATATCTTTGTTCTTTCCTTGCTTGGGCGTGACTTGCTTCCGTTTTTTATTTAAAAATTTTTCTTCAACCGTGTTTGAACTGTCCTCCTTCCCGGGTGCATGTGGATTCTCCATGGACATGTGTGGGATTCCTCTTTCCTAAGCATGTGGTCTTCTTTATGATGTTCCTTGTACTTTTTAATATTTATGAACTGCTCTTTCTCTTCTGCGTCGTGGAAAGGGATTTTTTTTGTCTTCTATTTCTCGGGCGTGTGGAATTCCATCTAGCTATGCGTGGGATCCCTTCGTGCTTGGGAATTCATGGAATTGGTATTGTTTTTTGTTTTCACCCGCCTCGCACGGGTTCTCCTTTTCTTTGTGCTTAGTTGGTAGATATCTCCTTTAGTCTTTTTCTTTTAATATTTCTCTTCAAGCCGTTGCTTGGAATTCTTTTAATTTTTAAAAATTGTTCTTCTTTGGCATGCATGGGAAGTTGTTTGATCTTAGTTGTTCCTTCTCTACTGAGAAAAATGTATGGTAGATTGTTGGATGTGACAAAATATTATGTCCTTCAGAAGAAATAAGAAGCAAAGCTTCGCATGAATTTTTCCAACGAGTTTTATGAAGGAAGTTATGAGGATTAATCCAACTTCCTCTCTTCCCGGGTAGTGGGCTTAAGTGCTAGGGGGAAATGGGGAAAGCAACGGAAAATTGCCAATGGGAATGGAAAAGTGGGTTGGCAATCCCCATTCAATTTCCCCATGTGGGAAATTGGGGAATTTCTTACCCGTTAGCCAATCCATGATTTGGCAATTGGTGGAGAAAATCCCACAAGCAGGAAAATTGAAGAAGATTTCCAAGAAAGGGGAAATCTAGGTTCGGGAAGCCAAATTGGCATTCTCAAGTTGGAAGCATAAGCTTACTTCCCGGCAATTAAATTTTTTGAATGAACTTTTAATTTATATTTACTTAATTAAATACTTCTAAAAGTATTTAAAAATCAATTTTATCAAACAAGAAGCAATTAATTAATTAAATATTAATTAATTAATTTTAATGTATTTTAACGCTATTTAAAGGCTTCAGGGAAGAGTTCTTGCCCGAAAAGGACACAAAAAGACCAAAATGATCACAAAAATGAGACGATTGCAATGAGGGAAATGAACCACGCAAAGTAACACTTTTCAAAAATTTCAAATTTTTCATTTTTTTATTTTTTTAATAATTTTGCAAAGTCAAAATTAGCTGATAACAGTCCCACCTTAATAGTTGCATCGGGAAACAAGTGGAGGCTTCCTATGGATCCTCTATATACCGAAACTTTTCAAACAATTTTCTAAGGCCTAGGACATGTGGAGAGCCCACATCTGTTTGGGAACATGTCCCTAAGTTTTATTTTGAAGGAGCACCTTTGAAAGGACACATTGTTAGCCCGTAATCATTTGGGGTCTCTATTTTTAGGCACCATATCAAAAGAGCACCATAATGAAGATACGTGGAAGCTTCGCTCACTCGCCCTTTCTTGGACTTTTCAATGTCCGATGAAAATTTCTCGAACCCTAGACACATGGCGCCTTCAACTAATCCTCCACATTTTTTAACAACTCGCCGCATCGAAACACATGGTGAGCCCACGCTTCTTTGGGGTCTTCACTTTTGAGTACCATACCAAAGGTGCACAAAGGTGACACGTGGAGGCTTTCGCTAGCTCCTTTTTTACCAAGACTTTTTCAAAGCCTAAAAGGCATTTTTCTTGGGCCCAGGGCACATGGAAGGCTCGCGCTTGTTTGGAAACTTTCCCCTGTACTTTTCCTTTGCAGTTGTGCTAAGGAAACATGTGGATAGAAATAATATAAAGTATAAAAGGGTTAGAATCAACAATTGTTGTGCATTGCGTCTTTTTCTCGCCATTTTTGCTCCAGACTCCTAGAGATGTGAATACGCACCGCTTTTTCATCATTTTTGATGAAATTCCTTGTCGTTTTTTTCTACAAATTTCCATTGAATGGATTCCAAACTTAATTTGTGAGTCCAAGGATTGTTAAGGTCGATATTTTGAAGTTGTAATTTCTCGGCCACTTGCAAAAATGTGGATTTCCAGAGAATATGGATGTAGGAAAAGTTGCAGAGGAAAGAGAGGGAAAAGGATGAACTCGATGAAGGTTGTAGGCACAAAAGATGAAAAAGGTGTTTCCACGAGAGTGAAAAAGGATTACTTGTCGATCCAATTTGATAGAGCCTCCAAAGAATGATTAAAATGGGGATTTCTCGATGAAAAAATCAAATGATTAGAAGGACTACCGAAAAATTGTGGCATGACATCATATTCATTATTCAAGGGCCTAAGAAACATGATCAGTTCATAATTCGTCCACCGGCAACTTTCACATGTGAATTTGTTAAACGTTGATTTCTGAGGAAAATTTGTAATAAGTAAAGGTCCCTCAAATATTTTTCTTTTGGGGGAAAATTTGGGATGAATGGGCAAGTGAAATTTATAAATGCAATGAGAATATTCTTGCAAAGGCTCGGGGTTGAATTTGTAAGAGAAATTTTGAGTCTTCCCGAGAGACTAGTCCGAGATACGGTTAATTTCTTCTATGCTAGATATTGTATCATGTCAAGTTGGTTGTAGATGTATAGCTATTGAAAACCTCTAAGATTTCTCTGAAATATTTTCCTTGCTGATTAATCTAATCAATTTAGAGTTAATTTGTGTCAATCTTGGAGCAATTTGTGTCTACTTTGTTTTAGAATGTCTACAAGTAGTTTTTCTTATTCTTATTGCAATCTTGTATTAAAGTCCCTCTGAATCACACAATATCTCATCCCTGTGATAGTTTAGTGGAATTTGTAATTTCATTTCAAGAAGATCTTTCATTCTGTGATGAGATAAACAATTTAAAATAACTTCACTGTCATATGTTGATAAATATTGTCTGTAAGCCTTCGAGTGTATCTTAGGCCTGAGGAACTAGGGGTCTTTTATGTTTTATTGAGTCTTTAGCTCAAGCTTTCATCTTAGATTCTCAAAGATTGTGTGAAACCATGCTGATCCGGGCTCCATCAAGCACACCTTTTCGTTAAAGGAATATCTTAGCTATTTTTAAGCTCTCTATCATTTAGCTTTCTAATTGTTGTGATGTCTCTCGAAGATGTGGTATAATAAACTTTATCCTTCTTAATACCCCACCAAAATCATTAAAAACCATGAATCCATCCTAAACCACCCCTATTTTCCCTGTGTGTCCACAAAGGAACAAAATCTATTTACTAAAATATGCAGAGAAATTAGGATTCCATAATGTCTTCAGTAACCTTAGCCTTGTTTTGAAAGTATCTCCATCTTTTAGAAGTGATAACTCTTGAGAGTTAAATTATGGAGTATTGATCATACTTTCCCAAGGTTTTCTTCATAAAATTTGTGCAAAAGAAGGATATCTCCATCTCCTTCATCAAATGAAGTTACACTACAGGTCCTCTCACCCTAGTCGAAAGGCACGGCCTAAAGCAATGAGGATAGGTCAAATCCTCTTACAGTTGCTATCCATCTCTCCACAACTGAGTGGCAAAGGACTAGTTAGATCTCATCCCCCACTACAAAACAACATATATCATGATCTATTTGTCTCTAAGTTCCATGTCGAATCTTTGATGTTTCTCACCTTGAAAAAAAGAGAACGAATTGGATACCAACACCTAGAAAACTCTTTAATTCCTTCTTGTGATGAGATAATGATAGTTGTGATATGGATTTAATTCTGAAAGGGTCAATTGCTAAACCTTGTTTAGAAACAATATGACCAAGTAATTTACCTTGATGTACTGAAAAGATAGACTTTTTGGGATTCAAAGATATCCCAAACCTGTCGCATAACTAAAAAGTTTACCTTTGATGTATTAGATGTTCATATAAATTTTTTGAAAATATGGTAACATTATCCAAACAAACCAGTATGCATTTATTCAACAAGCTATGAAAATCCATGTCCATTACACGTTGAAATGTTGCACCAGCATTTGAAAGGCCAAAAGGAATTCTTTCGTAAGCATAGGTACCCCACTTGGTGGTAAAATCTATAAACAAATTAGAAACACCATCCAGTGTTGAAACATGAGCTATATTATCAAAATCAGACTGGTCTAAGGTTGTATAATTAGCTAATGCATTATAAGCATGAGGCTCAATGTGAAATATGGCCAACGGTTCAGAATTGATAGTAACTTTGGTTCCATAATGTGTAGTGAAGAACAAGAAAGCCCAATATGAAGAGAGATAACTTCCTATTTTTTCTGTGAAATATCTATATAAGCATATAGCAAAGTAAGGGTGTAAATCCCAAGCAAAGTAATATCTTACAACATGGAAACATTCAGACAAACATGTAATGTTACCTCCATATTTATGATGAAACCAATGGTATTCGTTGCAGTCCCATCAAGCTGTAGCACACTCTTCTCTGTAGGTTCATAATGCAAACCCAATTTTTCTACAATTGCTTTTGGCATAACTGTGCTACTTGCACCACTATCAACCATACAATTATGAACAAGATGCTCTCTAATAATCAAAGTGAAAAATAAAATGGTGGTGGTTTCTTGATGTCTTGAGCATTTAAAACTTTTTGAACCATCCATTTAACTTCCTTAATGCGGTCTTGTTCCATTGTTCCAAGGACCATATTTGTTTTCTGAACTTCCTTTTCTGTTGTTTTGAAGAAATCTGCAACTTAGCAAGTTCATGAGAAAGTAGCTCTTACTGTCCTGGAATACTTAGAGCATCCCACATTGAGATATTAACATTATGATTTTTCATTAAATCAACAATGTTAAAAGAAACAGCAATTTTAGCATAATCTTTAGCGAAAACTTATTTTGCTTCTTAGATTACTTTTGATATTTGAGGTATAAATAATCTTCTTGGATCAAGTTGTAGCTATTTTTGCTGCTCTTTACTAGATGGAAAACCTACTATTTTTTGTGGAACCACAAAAATGTTAGCTGATTTTTGGCCTATAGTTACTATTTTATCAGTGACTGTGGGTAGAACAAGCCTATTTTGTTGTTTTTGACTTTCCGGTCCTTTTCTTGAGCCCTAGTAGTAACTACAATAAAATCATCCTCACTAAAACTAACTAAGTTCTATTCAAGTGCTTTCTGAACATGAGTTTCTTTCTTCCCACCCTCCATTTGAGGCATGAACAATGTCTCAAGTTGAGGTTGTGCAACAAGACTTATGTTCAAGAAAGCATTTGGGAAACTTGCAGCTAAATGAGGTTGATTACAAGGTTAAAACCATTCTTTTGTAGCCATATTAACTAGGACTAAAGTGTTAGGTGAACTAGGAGCCTTTGGGTCAAAATGCCTTTACTGATAAGGTTGCCTATAGTTCTTATTCTACCGCTAAGTAAGGCTAACTATTTTGTTGGTTTTACTAATAAGGAGCCTAATAAGGCCTGCTAGGTAATGCAAGTATATTTTCAATCGAATTGATCTTGTTCCCCATAGTCTAGAAAGATTCAAACATGTCATCTGATGTGGCTATAAAAATAGGTTCTAGAATGGTGATAGGTTGTGGGATAGGTGCCAAATCTTCTAAAAAAACATCAAGGCCTTGGTTCTAATTTTAAGGCTTGAATAATATTGTTTTCATCTTTTTGTCAATGTCATAAGCATTCATAATAAGTGTCACCTCCCATAGACTAAATCATAGTTGAAATATCACTATTTAATGCTCTAAGATAATAAAGGAAAGCATGGTTAGCTTGAGGCTTAACACTTGTTGGGATTCTTTCCCAAGTTCTAGCAAAATGAATGTTGAAACTAGACATAAATTCATGAGGAGCTCTTCTAATGTAGACAATTGTTCTATGAGGGATAAATGATCTGAATTATCTTGAAATTGTTTCAGCAATTTACCACCTAAATCATCCAAAGTTCTTATGCTTCCAATCTCTAGATTTCTATACCATTGCAAGGCTTTTCCTTTAAAGGATGCAGCTAAAAGTCTCAAAGCCACATCTTCATGAGTAATATTATGGAATGCACATAAGGCTACAACATATTTGATGTGCTCTGTAGGTGTAACTTGATTTTCACCCGTGAATGAAGGAAAACTTTTCATGGAAACATTAGGGATATCATGATAAATTAGAATTACTAATGGGATGCTATTAGTAAAAGTCACAAAATTCCTAGGTGGTTGAATAACCATTCAAAAACTAGGATCTGAATAGAGAAATTAATACGTGGTGAAGAGGATTAGGAGGAGGGTTCTTAAAACAAGGCCTTTTACAAGGTAAGGTGGTACCAACTCTTCTTCTTCTTGCAGAATTCAAAGGTAAATAAATAAAATCAGAAGCAATTCCTCTTATTGATGATCTTGTAGTCACTTTAAGTATGGAACATGCTACAAAAATGGTCTAAAATTAGCTTTACAGATTCGCCAAATATATCTTTAAATATTTAGAATAAATTGCTACATCTTTGATCCAAAAGTAACTTTTTCTTCATCGTGAATCTACTATAAATTGCACGGCAGATCTGATTTGTTGTCCCATCAAACATGCCATAATCTGTTATCTCTTGAAAGTGCACCCTATAAGGAGATGGTTGTATGTGTTCTAAGTTTTCAAAACTGATCTCTCTCTTTCGTAGATATAATGGAAACACCGCAGTCTGTGGGTATAAATATTTTGAGGTGAGTCTCTGGTATTAAGGACGGTTTCTTATTTATGTATCCTAAACTAATTTTCTAGGGGGTTTGAGGGTAAAAGATGATTATGAATGGATTCAAAACTAGGGTGATACACCAAATTTATGTGATGTATTTGACTGAGCACATACACAATTGATATGAGAATGAGTTCTAGATGAAAGACAATAGATTTTTGTAGAATATTATGGAAAACACTTTGATGTACTGAGGGAAAGTATAACAACAATTTTTAAGTTACACATGCACATTAATATCATGAATAAATTATTGAATCCCAATAGGGTAAGACAATTAATCAAGGAATTCAACATTCAAAAGGATTAATGAAAATACACAAGGCTAGAAATAATTGAAAGGTAAAATAGCTTCTCATTTACAAAAAATGGCAAAATCTTCTTCGTAACTCCTATGTCTAAAAAGTTAGGTGAATACTACACATGGTAATATATAAAAATTATTCATCCCACCCTTCCTAAAAATATACTAAAATTGTACTTCACATGCATCCTATTTGAATAAACATAAGCATGTTAATATAAAGAGGCATTAAAACTCCTTAATTACAAATCATTCAAACAAAAGTTGTTTCTATTTTTAATAAAGTTAGGTGAATAATGGTAATAATAAACCTTTCTTGATGAGCAAGTCTTCTAATGTAAGAAGTATATTTCTCTAATCTAATGTTGACATTCCCTTTGTCTTCTAGTATGATAACATGATCCCTTTTGTCACCTTTTAAATACATCATATGCAAATAAAATACCTTTGTTTTTTTCTTAGTTCCTCCTTGTGGGGACCACCTTTGATATGTGCACACCTTTTCTTTCTACTTTGTTGACTTGGCTTAATACCATGGTTTTAGAACATACATGGGGTTACTTTGTGAAATGTTACCACACTCTACTCGGCCACCTTTTGGATATTTACATAGCACTATTAAATTTATTAAGGTCATGGGACCTTAATCGTTCATTGGTCTACTAGTTTGATCATGGTACTTTAATTTTTTTGTCCCCATTTACAAACATTAAGGATTAACATCCTTATCCTTTGGCCTCTTTTGTATGTTTTGACGCCCTTTTGGGATTATTATAACAAAATCATATTAGTGTCGAACTTTGAGATATTTCTGAAACATTATGGTATAGACCTTAAAAGGTTAAATAAAATAATTACAAAATTATTTGGGTGGTTGGCCCCTTCCCATGATGATCAAACCTTTGTAAATTTTTAGTGGCATCGAGTGAACGTGGTGGTTTACATAGGATTTGGTGATTAATTCTCCATCGTTGATCCTCGTCTTTCTAATCAGAGTGTTGATTTTTCGACCCTCTGTTAGGGTTTCGACCTAGAATTTAATGTGGTAGATGGCCTCATAACCATGGAAAATCGTATAGACTTGGTGCTTGATAGTTGATCATTGATTATTTGTACCAATATGGTCTTTTCTGTTTATATTGTAACTCTGGTTTAGCATGATGGTTTGTTCTCGGTTTTGATTTCCACCGTCAATCATCGCACAGTTTGATCTTGGCCACCATGGGTAAATTCAGGTAAGTTAAGTTGGGTATAATCTCGTTGAGCTTATCATTTGATCTTGGTATTTTTCTCATTTTAAGAGGTTAAGCCCTAAAACAAAATTTGACCCACCCTTGTTTTTATCTCGAGCTTGAGTTGAGGATTATGTGGAATGCAAGGCTCATTTCCTGTTATGATATTTCTCTGTGGAGGTTTTTTCAACCACCATTTATACCAGGGGAATTTGTGAGAGTTTCCTTTTCCCTATTATTGCTTCAATGTGGTCGTCATTTTAATCACTTCGAGGTTTGGCTCGATTCATAGCTAAGATGTGTATGGCTGAGTTTTCTTCCTTCGGCTTTGACCTAAAGCTTAGCCTAGACATTGAAGGTTTCACTATCATTGTGAGCTTGACTTCATGTTATTCTGAGTTGCTATGGTTTCCATTATATCTTCATGGGGTTTGCATGTGCTAAAAAAGTGGAGCTTTGGGTTCTACTCAAAAATGATTATCTTATTGATATCCGTCATTTTTAGAGGTAAGAACCATTCTGCATTTTTTTGTATGAGATTCTTATGCTATGATATTTTCATCATTCTTGCCTTCGTTGATATGTTGATGAGGACCTTTACTTCTGAAATTTGCATCTTTTGTATGAAGTTTTGAATACAAATCACAACCTGTTGTATACTTGAATGAAACCTTGATATGGAAAATAAACCTCTTTAATTCCTTGGAAACCTGAGAAGTTGTGTAACATCATCTCATTTGACTTGTTTCATGCATTGTACTTCAATATGCATTGAAAACCTGTTCTGAGTCCTGGTACTATAATGAAAATATTTTCCTTACTCTTGTTATCACCGAATCACAAAGACACCCCGGATGTTGATAAGATTTCTAGTTACCCAAAAACTCTAGCAAAATTGCTTTGTGAAGCTGCAGTGTCTGCAGCCCTGTAGTGGACTCCTTGCATGGTGATCCGTGCCCTTATCTTGTAATAGATTGAATTGTGCATATCATGAAGCAATAAAATATCAGTTTGTGGATGTATCTTCCCCTGCTGTGTTTTCTTGCATTCTTCTTGCCCCTTTAATCTTTCTACAAGAATATTGTGTCTTTTATTATGTTCTTGCAGGAATTCATTAACATTGTGCATGCTTGGAATATTGTTGTGAATGCGTTTTGCTAGATTATGGTGAACTGTCATCACCTCTTCTAGTGTGCACTTTCCCTCTATATTTCACACATTTGGAGATTACTCTCACACCCTCCTTTTCTCGGTGTATCACCGCTTTAGTGTAGGCTTTCATTTTATGTGTTCTCTCCCTAGTCCCTTGGAAATTTAGATTAGAACAGTTAGCTTATCCTGCATTAGAGTAGATTGTGGCAGGTAGTTTAGGAGCAAGAACCAGCTTTCTCTGGGAGGTCTATCTCAAGTAGCAAGTCCCACAACTTGGAGATAGTACCCATGTTATCCAATCACATGGATGCTTAGAGTGATCAAACTAGAAATCTGATCAACATCCAGGGGTGCTGTGATTCGGTGATAACAGTTCTGGCATGCCCGGTGGGACCTTAGAGGTCTTCACTTTCATTGCAACAAGATTGATGTGCACTTGTTGTAAGTTCCAGCTTTGAAGGAGCTTTAAAATCGCACATCTGGTGACTCCAAAAGAGGCATAATCCGCTGGTTTCTGTAGTCCAAGCCTGGAAAATTTATGAGAAGAATACAGACTAGGTCAAGAACTAGGGAGGAAGGATTGTTTGTTTATCTGCATCTATCTCCAGGCAGAGAAAGAAGGGGAAGAAGAGCTCAAAGATCTACGTCTCCACCTAATAGAACTTTGTCTACACCTCCACCTGGTAGACCTTTTCTCGCATCAACAAGGGTTCTCAGGCCAATCAGAATGGCGCAACCACTAAATCCCTTTGTCAATTTCACTGGCAGCAGCCCACTTGCCCTCAATGCACGTAATCAGCCCAATTGCAACATTCAAGAACATTCCATTTTTTACCGAGAAAATAGTACCACTCCTGGTGATCATGTCAAAGACATTGCTAACGTCTGTGCAATCCATGAGATAAATGAAATGGATGTGGCTGTCAAACTGCTGGCATCATCGTTCAAAGGGAAGGCATTGCAATGGTTCAGGAGCCTTGAAGCTGGTTCTATCACAAATTGGAATCAGTTATGCATAGTTCTCCATGAGCAGTTTGGAGAGAAGGGAGACAACTTGTCTCTTCTAGAACAATTGACAACTATCAAGAGAGCCCCCAACGAGCAGCTGACTGACTTCAACTTCAGATTTCAAAGGTCTTGGGATAGGATTCCAGTGGCAGTCAGGCCAACAGCAGAAGGTGCTTTTCTATACTATCTTAAAGCTTTGAATTCTGATATTTCTATGTTAATTCAATCTATGGGAGGCACAACCTTACCTGCTTCTTATAGCATTGCCATTAGGGCTGAAAACTGTCTTATTCAAGCTGGTAAGCTAGCTCCTAGGCCCCCAATGCCATTATATCCAAGTTTAGAGAGCCCAAGTACTAGTCAAGCGCCTGTCTTAGCTCCTATTCCCACTCCTAGAAATCAAAGTTCAAATGAAACTTCTACTTCATCCTCTAGTGCTTCAAATGAACTCCAAGAGGTCATGAAACAATTGCAAAATTTGGGAAATGAGCTGGTTACTATCAAAAGACAGCAAGCTCAGAGTGCTAGACCATATCAGCCTCAAGCTCAGCCTAACAGGCAACCATATCAACCTCAAAGACCGCCCAATCCAGCTGCAAATCAGAATCAAGCAAGGCCTCCTACCAACAGACCATTTCAGCCCTATAATCCCAATGTTGCATCTGCATCCAGAGATTTGGTGCCAGTCCAAAATAACATGGCCCAAGAATATGATTGGTGTTTCCCGTGCAGTCAGCCACATAACCAATCAATGTGCTTTAACGGTGCATTAAATCAGGCCCTGATGGTGCAAACCATTGGTGGGTCACAAGAGTCCAGCCACGAAGAAGACCAGCAGCAAGGGGCACCTCAGCAAGGAACATCTCCGAATGAAACTACTCTTGTCAATTGGCAGGCTGAAGATTTCTGTGGTATGAATCAAATACCCTCTCAAAGTGTCAGAACCCAACACAAGATCAAAAGGAGAAATTTGGGTGAAGGAAACCATTAGATCCGAGTAATCCACAACCTTCTACCCTCCACAAGCCACCGGCAAACAAAATGTAGTTCCAAACGTGTAAGGAGCACCTAAACCAGCTCCTAGGCCAACTCAAATGCCGATTCTTTCGCTGCCCATGTACAAGGAATGAATGTGCAGCCAAGGGACATCGAGAGGGATACTTCATCTCCATTCAACATCATTGATCAGATGAGAAAGACAAATGTAAACATATCAATGTGGGAATCACTATCTATCCCAGGCCAAAGAGATTTGCTACAAGCTGCCATGAAAGACTGGTCAACTTCAAATCAACAGGCCCAGATGCAAGAGGAGGTACTCACAAATGCTGCCCAGCCTGAAGGAAATCATGAAGGACAGCAAGGTAAAATGTTGAAGCCCCCTCCATTTTATGTTTCATTGATCATAGGAGACAAATTGGTCCACAATTGCATGATTGATTCGGGGGCAAGCAGCTCAGTCATGCCAAAACAGATAGCTGATCAGCTAGGACTCCAATATGAAGTCATCTCCAAGGGTGTAGTGCAATTAGATGGGACAGCAGTGACAACGGTTGGAGTAATCAAAGGTTTGAGCCTCACACTGCACGCATGTCCCAATGTAATAGTGTTACAAGATGTGTCAGTCATAGACCTACCACCACTCTTTGCATTATGCTTGTCAAGAGACTTCACTGCTAAAATTGGAGGCTATCTTTCGGTGGATTGGTCACACATGCTGTTCAGAACAAGGTATGGAACTAAGGCTACAATCAGGTCTGAACCTATTGCAAACTTCCACATTGAGCCTTACACTCCAAGCCAAATCAATGCCAACTGCTCAGCGTTTGATCAAGAAGATTATCCAAGCACTGACGAAGTTGACACCAAGGTTGGAAGCATCCCAGATTTGACTCTTGATGAATGGGCAAGCAAAGTGCATGCTTTTGATCCCTATCAAGAAATAGAAGAATCTGAGCTAGGAGTCTATTGCATACATGAAGAAAGTCAACCTATTCCCAGCATCACCAAGCCAGATCATAAGGACAAGAATGAAGTATGGCAGCTGTTCTTTGATGGGTCAAGGAGTAGACAAGGTGCAGGAGGAGGAGCTATGCTCATTTCACCGCAAGGTATAAGGTATTACTCAGCCTTCCGTTTCTAGTTTTCCTGTTCAAACAACACAGCTGAGTATGAAGCCTTAATTCATGGACTGCACTGGGCAAAGAAGAAAGGCATTAGGAATTTACAAGTGTTTGGTGATAGTGAGCTAATCATAAACCAAGTCAAAGGAAAAATGCTAGAAAAAATGATCTGTCAAGAACTACAAAAATCGGGTATGGGATCTTATTGAAGATTTTGAAGCTTTTAGCATCATTTCCATCCCAAGAAAAAGAATGAAGCCGCCGACAGACTGGCAGCAATTGGGGCTGCGTTTGATGTTGTAGAAAGTATCAAAAGTGAGAAAACTCAGCCTCATATCAAAGTGGTTGTAAGACCAGCTGTTCAGATAACAACACAAGTTGGCAAGTCTTCGAGAATGATCAGCAAATTGTTAATTTCCTACAAGAAGAAGCTGAGTTCTCCGCCAGGAATCAAGACAAGCTGGAGCAGCAGTATGGTGACCAAGTGGTGTAGCTGAGAACCAACAAATTACCAAAAGGCCTCATAACCTTGGAGTCAATCTTCAACCCGAATGATCAATTCCGGAAGGAGAAAGGGAACATTCAAGTAAAGGGTGAAGATTCGAGCCTATTTTTGTGGAAGAAGGCAAGACATTGCAGATTGGCAAGGTAAGTACCTCACAAGAGAAATCCGATCAACATCCGTGGTGCTTTGTGATTCGGTGATAACAACTCTTTCAGATCCTGGAAATAATATCAAAGATTTTTGTACTTGATTCTTTCCATTTTCTGAATGAGATTTTTCTTCCTTACTACAACTTGGTAAATTGGTATTGATATTGTACTTGAATGTTATGATTCTAACTCATTCATATATGTTTCTGTCTTTGTGAAATTGATGGTAACTTGTACTGCATCATCTGCTGCAAAACTACTTTGTTCATTTCTTTCATTTGATTGTTTGCTAAAAATACATTCTGCTTATGAATTCCTTTTTTACTTGACCCTGATTCAATCTGTACTATGAGATGCTCCTTTTGATTCTGTCTTTCATGTATCTTGTGTTTTGAAATAGAAAATTTGTAACTGTATTTCATGATAACTTAGAACTTGCAAGTTGTAAACTGTTATCTTTGACCATGCCATGCATTATCTACTTTCTGCATTATTATTTGATTTATATACAACTTTTAAAGCATGTATTAGTTTGAAATAACATGATGGAAAGATGTAAAATGTCCATTTTACATGGCGAATCCCTGTCAAAATTTTCTCAAATTTCCCTTTTTCATTTTATTTCAGCTATGTAATCTTATCTCATTTCAGTTAACTTCAGCCTTTAGTTCAAACTGAAATGAATGTACTTTCTTGATTCAAGTTACAGAATGTATTACTTCCTTCTTCTTACCTATATCTGCACATTTAGACAAACTGGTTAGAAAACATTAGGCTTTTTGGCCTCTCTTTTATTCCATAGTTTTCCCCTTTCTTCTCTCTCATTTTTTTTGAGTGAATAAATCATGTATGTTGTTACAGAATGGTGCTTTTATCAGTTGTGCCTTTGATCCTTATGTAATTTATACCTCACATTATTAAGAGATCCACCTACACGAATTTGGATAGTATAGGAATATGGATCAACCCTGAGCTTGATTTTGACAATCTTTCTTTTTCTTTTTTTAGGTACAGTGCCATTTGCCAAGCACCGAGGATGAAGATGGAACAAAGCGGGCTGGAGATGCCAATAATGGGTTCATTCATACTCCTCTATTTTCTTTTTCATGCATATGTACTTCTTACTTCAGTAGTTGTAATTTACTTTGGAGTTACATCCCATGACTTGTGTGGGAACATTTGAAATACCTTTCATATAAAACATTGAATTCTAAAAATGAGTTGTGTATTTCAATTTGCATTTTAGTTTTTTTGTACATGGATTGTATAATGAATTAAACAACTCAATAGCATAATTGAATGTATTAATCATGAAGGAAAGACTTTTAAAATACATGTAACTTTGAAAATGAACCTGACTACTGCAATCTACAATTATGATTTTTGTTCTAAAAATTAACTCTTCATCTATTCTACACTTCAATGTCTTCATCAAAATAACACATATGTCCTTCAGGATTTTTGTTCTTTTATTGAAGATAATCATGAAATTATAGACTATGTGATCTGTTACATTTTGTAACAAAGCACACATAGCTACATATTTCATGTAATCATTAATTAATTCAACACAAAAATATTGAACTGAAAGAATCTCCCTATCTTAGGTTCATTTAACCAATTCCATCCATCGTAACGAAGTTTAAAGTTGCCCATTTTTGCACGTGTGCAAAAATTGTCAACAGTAGGGGTCTTAGGTTGATGAGATGGACTAGTGGACTAATGATGACAAGTAAGTCATGTGCTAATAGGAGAGATAGGTGTATAAAGTTCCTTATATTTGAGAGGCCTAGGTGGCATATTTAGTTGAGCTAGTTGAAGAATGACATCAAGAGGAGGCTAAGGCAATAGTATGCGTGGTAAAACTCCTTTGAGAGTGACAAATTTCTTATTGTGAATAAACCTTATGTACAAATTTTGCATGGAGTGGATGGATTGGATGAAGTGGAGCCAAGGAAGACCGAAGAGCATGTAAAATCCTTCTATTAAAGGTGCCACAATGAATGGAACAAGCATGGTGAGAAGCCCAATTGTAACTAGAAGTATGATGTAATGATATTTTTTTTTGGGATTGAATATAAAACATTAAAAGTCGAATTAAATACCTATGAGGAGTGCAATAGATAAAACACTGATAGGAGATGATGGAATTATCATTGTGTTATTGACAACATGAGATCCAATGGAAGCATTAATTTGTAATGAATAAGAAGAAAACATAGTATGAAATCTAAAACTTTAATGAGTGGTGGAGATTCATCAACAAGATACAAAATATAAATTAAGAGGCCTTGATGAAGGAGGAGGAACAACACAATATGTGTGATTGATAGAAGAATCAACAACTTAGTTATCATTCTTATGAAATGGGTCATTAAATATTTTTATCTTTTTATTTTGAATAACCAACTTAGATGTCGATGGCTCAAGGATCTCATTTCATTATTGTTAATAAGATCTTGAATGAGATACTTAATTTTGAAACATCTATTGGTAATGCCGAACACATTGATGATAGTCACATTTAACATTTTCCTCATAAATGCTGCCATAGTGGCGAGATGGATCAAGATTGAGCGGTGGTAGAAGCACAATAAGAGTGTTTTTGATAAGTTGTTGAAATAGAAATCAAGTAACATAAGGCAATTTAGTAAATGTATACTTGGGAGGTTTCCATTGAAGCTTTTCAAGAGTGGAAACAAAGTTAACAATAGTTTTTTCTTTAGTAGGCTTAGTAGATGGCTTAAAACTAGAATTTCCATTAAAATGACTAGAAGATGAAGATGAATCATAAAATTTGAATTTTTCCATAGATAAGAATATTATTTTTGGTAATTTAAAAGCTTGGAATAATTGACAAAATGAGGGAGAGGTCTAAAAGATAACACTCCTTGCAACAGAGAGAAGAATATTTGGAGAAAGACATGGTTGGAGGATAGATGACTCAGTCATGAAGGCGTATTATGAGGCATAATTTTAGGCTTATGATACTAGTGCTACATCTCTAGTTTGAATCTCACCATGTGGAATACCAATACCATTTTTAGGTGTATAAACATTATGCTCAAATATTTGTTGATATGGATACTTTTTTATATTTTCTTTCCACTATATAACTCAAGGTTGAGGATACATTTTTGACACAAACTATGGACTACGAAGGGTTTTCCTTCAAGGGTCAAACATTTTTTTATCTTGGTCATTTAGCTTCAGATGGTCATTTGGGTAGATTTTCCTTCTAGATAATTGAGTTGTTCCTATTTTGGTGACTCTAGATCTAGTTACTCAAGTAGTTACCCTATCAAAGAATGTCTCTTCCAGATATGTGAGATTATTTGATCTTCAAGGTCTATAACTCTTTTTACCCTTTTCTACTACTCCTTAAATCAACTAGATTAGTGGAACCAAATCCAATATAGTTTTACCTTCCATTTATGGGTATATTGATCATAATTTACTTCGGTCATGACAACCTTACTTTAGTGAACAACCACTAGGTTGAACCCGATCCGAGTTGACTATAGTTTTATGGACACTTAGTCACCCTTTTGAGTTATGGAAACAAATTTTGTAATGTAATTTTTTTCCTTTTGGTGTTTCCCAACCATAGAGTGGTGTGGTTTTCGAGGTTTTTTGGACCTACATGTTCTCTTTTCTTAGACTAGGTAAGTGGCCCCTTCGATATCCAATCAATTCCGTAGGTTTACAAAACTTTATGTGTGGTTGACTACTATGGTTAGAACTATGTATGAAGGGAGTATCGTGGATAAGGTACCCGATTGCTCAGTCATTTTACACCTTGGTTATTTCCTATATAATTGATTATGATACTAGACATTTACCCAATTGCTTGATGATCTTCAATGTAGGTCCAGATGTTTAAGTTTTTCCTTAAGGGGCACTTTGACTATCCCTCATGAAGCATGTACCGCAACTAAATTCTTGGCATCGATATTTGAAGCTACATATGTGCATTTATGGATAGTACTCTTTTATTATTAAACTACCTTGGCCTAGTTCTATTACGTGATGACTATTGGTAGTATTTATATTTGTTCATCTCACTGATTTTGTTGGAAATTAATAATAATTTTTATTGACTATTGGATGTTTCATGCATATTGAAATCTGGTTGACTTATGATAGAACTATTAAGATTATTAGAGACATTTGGGGGTAATTATATTTATAGATGCATTGTTGATTTATGATGGAAATTGTTGTTGAGATAATGGTATTTGGTGATTCATGAAAATGTATTTTCTTTTATTAAAAGAGTGGTTTGATTATGGTAATGAGGGTTATTTTAAAAAGGAACTTGTGATGGAAAGGAGTGATCCATTTTATGTTAAACCGAAACTATAAATTTTTAGGAAGCTTGTAAATCCATAGTGTTACAAAATTTGGATGGATGTTTAGAGTGCTAGCTTGTATATCAGAACTCTCCTTTACACTCAACATTTTATTTCTAACTCTTTAGGCCTATGGTGTTACTTGTTTGATGGTTAAACTTTCGTTGTTTTTAAACAATGCTCATAAATGAGGTATACGACTTTCTTCTTAGATTGGCATGGTGGAAAATTTTAATATAACTTAGGAGCTGTTAGTATTTAGAGTTTCAATCCAATACTTGGAATAGAATGTTTCCTTTTTTGACATTGTTAGATAATATCTTATTGTTGCTATGTTTAGTCTTATCTTGCTCAATTCTCGCCAAATGAATCAGGTTAATAATGTGTTGCAGATGGATTTTGCGAGTAGATGATGGAAAGACTTGTAGGAAATTGCTTCAATCTTGGTTATGAATTTCTTTTGTATGAATAATTTTTATGTTGTAAAACTCTAAAAAGGGTCCCATGGAAAATTTAAGAAGAGGGTCAGTGCCTTAGTAGAATGTATTGTGGAGTAATGTTGTCGTAACAATTGAAACCTTGGATTTTTTTTCTATCGTGGAAAATATAAAAATTAGATCACCGCATTGTTATGAGTGGTTTTAATGGACTATAGGAATTCTAAGAATAGTAAAGCATTGCTTGACCAATGTTGTTACTCTCTTGTTCCCTAGTCATAGTTCCATAGAATTGTTTTGTCCCTTTGGGTTGTGCAAAGCATGTTGGAAAGAATTGATGTAACCATGTATAGATTTCACAAAAGTGTAATGGTAAACTTTTCTCTTGGGATAAAATGTTGTGTTGTAAACTCTTCTAGGACATCGTAACAATGCAATTCTAAACATACTAAGATGGATGGGTAATCCTTTTAAAATTTATATACGAGTAAATTAATGTAGATGTGACCTACTTGATAACAATCAATTCCATAAGTGATCAAAAAGGAAACTATCTTTTGTAAAGTAAAATTATATACCTTGATATCCCTAGCTAAACTAATGAACATTATCCTTTTATGGTGAATTCTTAAACGATCTTAAGGTGAAATCAATTATTAGACTTTGGAAGATAATAAGGTCTTAATAAGTAGGAGGAGACTGATTAGAAACCATTCAATCTATCTCACCCTTGAAAACATAATTTGTATACTTTTGTAAAAATCATCAAGTGAAGCCTAAGTGAAACCTTTTATCATTCTGGATAAATTCCTAGCCCCAATAAAATCCATGGTTAATAACTAATGAGATATTAAAGATGAATTCAATTTGATCTTCTTCCTCTAACCTCTTCCGAGTACATTGTAATCTCTCTCAAGTGTTTTCAAACGTTTGATCCATGCACAAAGGAGATTATAGTTCCGAACAAAATTTTACTTCCCTCAACTAGAGCTTGTGCTCGTCACCTTGTGCAATGGAGATAGGAAACAAGATCGTAGCTCGAGTATGAATAAATAACCTTGTGAGAATGGAAATTTTGTCCTTTATTAATCAAATGAATTAAGTAAGTTATTGACATATTAAAGATGGTCCTCTTTCTGAAAACTTGATCTTAAGCTAATTAGTCAATAGTATAAAAGAAAGAAGTTCACCTTTGTAAGAAGAATTGTATGAATCATAACATAAATCTTCTAGATCGTAAGTCATGTTTTGAAAGACATTTTTAGTAAATAAATAACCTTAAAATATTTTACACTATGGGATGTCCTTAATTGTAACTGTGTATTGTGGTTGGAATTTTACATTGTGCCTTGTCGAAGAGAAAAGTGAATTGTTCGTGATGGGTGTTGTATGATTCCTTGTTTCCTATGTGGTCAATGTTGTGTCAAGATTTTTGAGAGTTGGTTGTAGCCCTTCTGGTCACCTATGTCATTGTGTAAACTCCAAGTATGTCAAAAAAAAAAATTATCCAAGTTTTGGTGTCGTATTTGTGTGTGTTTAGTGGGCGTTACAACAAACTATTTAATAAAATAGCTTTAACATCCCGATATTCAATTGTAGTTATTACCTTAGCAAGAAACCTAATAAGAGACCTCATATTGTTTATATGGTTGGACATAGTAATTCCATCATCCATTTTAAATTTATATAATTACAATTTCAATGAAAATTGGGCATTTACCACTTTTACACCAAACAATTTGTTAAGCATTTCCCAAATTTCCTTGGATGATTTCTCTAAATCCACGTGATGTAGCTCAGAATCTGAAAGTGCAAGGCCAATAATAGATTTTGCTTTTTCATCTCTTGTTTTCCACTCAATAACTTGTTTGCATCAACATGTGGTTTCTCATCCCCATTTACGATGCCCCACAAATTTTTATGCATCAATTACATTTGTATTTTAACCTTCCATGTATGAAAATTTAAACCAGAATATTTCTCAATAATTTCCATTAAAACTAAGAAACAATAAGAGAAGTTTAACCTCCACAATCGGTCCGAATCTGTTTCCATGTCAAGCTAATTCTCACGTCCTCCTTTTGATCACAATGCAACAACAGGATATCTAGTTTTTTTACACTAAATGATGAATCCAAGATGTATTTATACGGTATTAAACAAAAACACCTCCAATGCATGTCTCCAGCAAGAATATGCCCTAGTAAACCTATGCATGAGTTGCCTAGGCGCAACAATTTGGAAATAAAATAATATGTCTATTGTTCCATTCTCATCGGCTCTGCCCGATTTGTAAAAGAATTAAAATTTCCAAATGCTGCACCCGACATCACATACATATAAATAAACTTTCCATTTTAAACGGTAACCATTTACACCCTATGTGAACAACGTAGAAAATTCAGTGTTCACCTGGTTCGAATTTGGCAGCTTTTGAGTGGGCTTTCACCTTTGCTTGATTTGATTACCAAGAAATCGAGCTTGGAGATAAAGATAATAACAATCCTCCCCGGGCTACGCGTGAGTTCCTAATGATATTGCTACTAGTTTTTATAAATTTATTATACATTATAGACTATATGTTATTTAAACATAATTTATAAATAATTTCTAACTAGTTTTTTTTAAACAGAGCAAAACTAGAAAACTAAAAGACTTCACGGGGTTTGAAGCAAGGCATTTGGATTGAAGGATGGATACGGAGGGCCAAATTAAGGTTTCAGAGATCTTCTTTAGTTCACATCACCATATCACCGAATCGAATGGAAGTCTAGAACAATCAACTCATAAATTATAATGATAAATTCCAATTTATTATTTCCGTATAAATTTATAATTTATTCATAAATACTAAACCGAGTCTGATTTTTTGGTGGGGGCTGAGGAAATTGTTAAGGAGAACCATTCTTGAATATTTGAGCAAAGTGATATTGTGAAAGACATTTTTATATTATAATCCTGTTTAAAAACATGCACAGGTAGGTGGGTGCTAGGTCCTGGAAGGGGCGTATGCTCAAAATCGCCTATGGCACTCTGAAACCTTAATTCGGCTCTGTCTACAAGACTTGCAGGTGTTGGTTGCTCCACAGTTTAGACACAAGTCCAATGACTAGAAAATAAAATGAAAAAAATAGCAGATGATAACAATCACGTTTTTCAAAAAATGACACAGAAATTTCATGACCAAGTAGGTTTAGGAACTGCGCAGAACAAAACTCGAAAGAGAAATACCTTGCTCATCTCAATGGATGCTAAACAATTCAAGTCACATGGTCCCTCTTATCTCCCAACCACCACGGCTCTTCAGATTTGATACAGGATCTCCACGTGTACAACTTTCCGCGTAGGCCAAGATACATTTGCCTCGATACCAATTTTTGCAAATCAAAGAAGAGTTAATTTTTATTGGATGATTATTGACTGAAATTACAGGTAATTATATAAATGTTCATGAGATGGAAGAAGTTAAATGAGCTCATGTGAAGGTGGACAGATCAAAAGACATCCGTTATAGTGTAATATGCCAACAATTTGTATAATAAAATTTAAGATAACATTGATTGACTCTCCAAATGACTATATCACATAGGTTACATGTCTCCCACGCATCATGATATGATTTGAAATCTTTTCCAATTTTTTTAAAATGACATCCATGCATTAAACAAATTCATAATATTCAGATTTTTGGGTTATCATAAAAATATATTCTTTAGATCAATAAACCATTTATAATCTTGAAATTGATCAACCAAACTATAGTTTTGGATTAGGTAGAGCATCGATGGAGGAACCAAAAAGACACAAAAATAATTTTAGTTTTTCAACACCCTAAACATTAATTATGCTCATAATAATTTCCAAATGAGAGTCTTGGTTGTTAAGCTTGACTCCACATTTCCTTCTCTAAAATATCACGGGACATGCATAACTGACTTCCCCTTAAATTGATGTATTTTTTAACCATGGGAAGTTACTAATTATTCTTATGGCATATCATGTTCATTTGTAGGATAATAAATACTACTCCCATTTCAAATTCAAACTCTTAATAAATCATTATTACTACCCCTCCTAATACACCACTCTTATCATAAAATACCATATATAACTGACATTGCATAGAAAATTTATTTTTGTTCCATTTTTAATACTCCTTATTATTTATATCTCTTTCATGTTGAATGTGTTGAGCATGTGTGTGGGGTGAAATAAGAGGAAAACCTACAATATTTTTGGTTTCTAGAGGAAAAGTGGCTAATATGTCCACTTGATGGCCGAATATTAGTTTCTTATTTGAAGCAAATATGTTAAATTCAAGTATAGTGACCAAACTCTACGGAAAATGGTGTTTCTCTTATTTAAGGCGGTGTTAACCATCAATGTTGTGGGAAGTATTAGACGAGCGTTAAAATTTTTAAAATAATGAAAGAGTTTAGAGTACTAATGAAAGACACTTGTCTTGCATTGAAAGTGTGAGGAGAGGTTGAAACCAAAGTTTAAAACCCTACATCTATTAAGTAAATTGATTTACGCCACATGTCACATGATCGATGAGGCAAGAGTTACAGAGACCAAAGTCCTATGGTTTGTAACATGTCATAACATTAGTGGATGACAAGTGTGCATGATCGATGGCCCAAAGAGTTATGAAAAACAATATCTAAAATAACATAAACAACGATTTTTCCTCGATGCAAGATACGTGTAAAAAATAAGTGGAGAAGAGACTTAGATAGCCCAAGGTTATTGAATATTTTTATATATCATAACATCGATTTAATTCATGTGGTAGAAATCAGTTGCCAAAGGATTTATTTTTAGGAAATGTCAATGGTGAGCAACTAGAGTGATTCTCTCGACGTGTTGAAGATGAATTAAAAGAAGGTACAGAAACCAAGGAGTTTGGAAGGCCTACAATGCATGAATTCCTCGATTAATGATAAATTCCATTCATCGGTGGCCCTAAGAGTACGGTACATAGTACAAAGTCTCAAAGTTTTCGTACTATGCGGTGAGCGAGTAAGGGTATATAGGCCATGTGGTAAAGATTAGAGAGGAAAATGATTATTGGAGAAAATTGAGGTAAATAATTTAACACATGAGGATTATTGAAGTTATTGTTATCCAAATAAATCTCCTAGTTATTTTGGATAACTTGTATCTTCATTCGACTCTGATGCTTTACATTTCAAGTTGCGCGCATGCGGGCTTGCTCATTTAGCACTTTGCATAGGTTGTAGTCCTTCCACACTCTCCCTACGGCTTTCAATTATTTCGCGCTCCATTTTGTAGATGCCTTCCAATTTGGTTAATTTTTGGGTCTTCCTATCATGCACCCTCTTTTCTTTCTCACAAATCGTGCCCTTTCTCAATTGGATGTTCACACCTTGCTTCCATACTTGCATTTCACAAGTATGCTTTCTTTTTGTGATGTGCACACCTATGTGTGTGAATTCTATCGCTTCCTCCATCATGCTTACATCTTGCCACACACCTTGCTTCCTTGTCACCTTCTTTTCGTGCACCCTTGTGTGCCTTCTTGTTTCTTCCTTCACATTCCACTCTCGTTCCATTTTCCCTCTTCCACCTAGCAGAAAGTGTTCACTCGAGGCTTGAATCAGATAAGTATAAAAAAAGCCAGTGGAAACCTTCACATGTCATCTCAACGTTCCTTCGAAAGGTGCAACAAAAGTGAGGTACCAAAATGAGCACATGCCCTTCACTGGTAAGAGCATGAAAAGGCAGAACTAGCCGTTGAAAAGTCTAAACATGGGAAGAGCCATCGGAAGCCTACACGTGCCTCATCGACGCCACTTCAAAGGTAAACTCCAAAAGTGGGTCCCCAAATGAGCGTAGGCTCTCCACATGTCTAGGGTCCGAGAAAGTTGCATCGGCCGTTGAAAATTCTAACATCCAGTGAAGCCTCCACGTGCCTCATCGGTGTAACTTCAAAGGAAAATTCCAAAAGTGGGTCCCCAAATGAGCGTAGGCTCTCCATTGTCTAGGGCCCGAGAAAGTTGCACCAGCCATTGAAAATTCTAAGAGCCAACAGAATCCTCCACGTGTCAACTCAGCATAACTTCAAAGGTAAAACCCAAAGGTAGGTTCACAAGTGTGTGTTGGCCCTCCACGTGTCTAGGGTCCAACATAGTTGCTCCAAAATAGAAGGGGCTTAGCCAAACACAAAAGAAAGTAGAACAAGCTTGCGAATGATGCCAAGTGTCCAACTGTCACAAATTCAAGAGTAAAAGGAGGCGATAAAGTCTTGGGAGCGCACATGGAATGCCTGACCCTGACCTTCAGATGATCATAGATTTCAATTGAAAGCTCAAATTTGAGGAAGAGAGAACTTTTTGTAAAGGTCTTGACATCTTCTACTCAACTATAATTGGACATTTTGGAGGGTGTCGGGTTCCTTGCCTACCACCATAATGAAGTAACGACATTCTGTTCTTGACCAACAAGGAAGAACACATGGAGGCATGGGTTTTTGCTTTAGAACCCATCATTTTAGCAGTGAATTCAATGCTCTTTTGGGGTGGTTGAGGTAGGTGAATTCAATGCATTTCTTAGCTGCTTTGAGTAGGTTTTTGAATTCTTCTCATCTCCTTCTCTCATTCTTCCTATATATTGTAAGGAGGGGCACTTTTCAAAGAAGTTGGTCATTTTTCTCTCCCCCCCTCTCTCTTTCTTCTCTAGGGTCGAATGTGAAGTTTAAGTCTCCTCTCTTTGCTTTGTAATGGTGTTTTCTTGCCTCTTTCCCACTAATGATGTACTATGTGAACTCATGGAGAAATAAAATAGTTTTTGTGATGCATTTTGTCTATCCTTTGCTTATTTTGTTGTCTCTTCTCACCTCTCACCATTCTTTAGGTATATTGTGCATATTTCTTATGTCTATTGCAGGTTTTGAGAGCTCTATAGAAAGGGTTTGAAGTGGCGTTCTTTGTGGAATTTATCTTTGGCATGTGATGCATATTGTCCATCCTCTCCATTTCTCACCTCTCTCCATTTCAGGAAGCTGAGATTGTGATCAATGACCCCCTTTTCTTGGTGTTATCACCTCTATAGTGTAGTATTTCTTTATTTTCATGCTCTCTCTCTCTCTCTCCTTGTCTCATTGGCATTGTTAGATTAGGAGTCGATAGTCACATTTCCTTCCTTAGAAGTAGTTTAGCATTAGGATTAGGAAGAAGAAGTCGGAGAATTCTCTGGAGGGCCATCTCAAGCACCGCAAGTCCCATAGCTTGAGAGATGGTCCAATGTTATGCAGATCACACCGGATGCCCCATTCAAAATCAGGCCATTCGGGGTGTTGTGATCATGCATCAACAATTTTGGTATGCCTAATGGGATAAGTTTGAGGCACCTTACCACTTCATTTCATCAATTTGATGTGTTCTTGGTGAAATCCAGCCTTTAGAGGCACATGCAAAGCACATCTGGCGATTCCATCTGGTCAACAACCCATTCTCTGAGTTGCAAACTTTCTTTCCATCCATTTTCTTCCATCTCTTTCATTATCTTCCATTCTATGAAGTTGTGCAATCACGACTTCATTCCCCGCATGGAATTCACACTTGCAGCAAGACATCAAAGAGTTTGACCTCCTATCAGACTTAGAGAAATGTTTTGATGAGGAGGGGCATGTAAAAATTACAACATTCACTACCTCATCATTATCCCTTCAACCGCAAGAACTCGCTGTCATGGAGAAGTCAAAACTAGTCATGCTCATAAGCAGGCATGAGGATGATATCCAAAGCACCAAGCGTCACCATGAAAACCTCCGGAGTCCAATGCCAATCAACTTGAGGAGGTATTTTTTATTGATGTTAATACTTTGGTCATTTTTTCACTCATAATAATAGCCATGTTCGGCTCCAAATCATTTACATGGCTGCCTATTTTGAGAAAGGGAAGTTATTTCCCGCTATCAGTGCAAGATTTGTTTGAGTTCCCTTTGCTTAGGTTAGCGTAGAGTAGGTAGGTTTTTTCTTAACAAAAGAAGTACTTTTACACACTCTACATATCCCACTTGGGGTACATATGATTTTTCGTTTTGTAGAAAGCGTGTGTTGTGGTGTTTTGTTGCTCGTGCACGATCCATCAAGGTAGCGCTTGGGAGATCATTTCAAGTTCCAATAATGATTCAAGTGGCTCAGGGATAGGATTTCAGAGATTCATATCAAAATTATGTTTATCAGGCTTGACTCCATGCTCAATGGACACTCCTAACGCCACTGATCTCTTCATCTAGTAGGTAGATGACCCCGAAAGTCACCAAACTGTTATCTAAATAACTCTCCTACTTATTTTGGATAACTTTAATCTTCATTTTGACTCTGATGCTTTACATTTCAGGTTTCACGCATGCAGGCTTTCTCAGTTGGCACTTTGCATAGGCTATAGTCCTTCCACACTCTCTCTTCACATTACAATTCATTCACGTGCCCTTCTGCAAACACCTTCCAATTCAGTTAAGTTCCAGTTCTTCCTATCACACACCCTCTTTTCTTTATCTGCCTCATGCCCTTCCTCAATTGGATGTTTGCACCCTTCTTCTATACTTTCCTTTCACAAATATGTGCTCTTTTCTGTGGCACACACACCTATGCATGTGCATTCTCTCTGCTTCATCTCTCGCACTTGCATCTTAGTGTGCACCTTGATTCCTTATTGCCTTCTTTCCACGTGCCCTTGCGTGCCTTATTATTTCTTCCTTCGTATTCTGCTCTCCTTCCATTTTCCATCTTCCACCTAGTAGGCAAGTGTTCACTCAAGGCCCGAATCGGCTAAGTATAAAAAGGCTAGTGGAAGCCTCCACATGTCAGCTCAACGCACCTTCAAAAGGTGCAAAAAAAGTGAGGTCCTCAAATGAGCGTAGGCCCTCCACGTGGTTAGAGCCACAAAAGGAATAACCAAGTTGAAAACTCTAAATATGGGAAGAGCTAGTGAAACCCTCCATGTGCCTCATAGACTCAACTTCAAAGGTAAATTCCGGAAGTGGGTTCCCAAATGAGCGTACGCTCTCCATGTGTCTAGGGCCCGAGAAAGTTACACCGACTGTTGAAAAGTCTAAGAGCCAGCATAAGCCGCCACATGCCTCATTGGAGCAACTTCAAAGGTAAATTCCAAATGTGGGTCCCCAAATGAGCACGAGGATTTCCACGCTTCTAGGGCCTCGAGAAATTTACACTAGCCATTAAAAATTCTAAGAGCCAGCGGAAGCCTCTACATGTCATCTTAGCGCAACATCAAAGGTAAAACCCAAAGGCAGGTTCCAAAATGTGTCGGCCATCAACTTGTCTAGGGTCTAACATAGTTGCTCCTAAATAGAAGGGGCTTAGCCAAAACACAAAGAAAGCGGTGTAGGCTTACAGACGATGTCAAGTGTCTAACTATTGCAACTTCAAGAGTAAAAGGAGGGGATAAAGTCTTGAAAGCTCGCGTGGAATGCCCGACCCGACCTTGGATGATCATAACTTTCATTTGGAAGCTCAGATTTGAAGAAGAGAGAAATTTTTGGAAAGGCCTCAAATCTGCTACTAAACTATGACCTGGATATTTTAGAGGCTATGGAGGGTGTTCTTAACCTACCACTAGAATGAAGTACGGGTTTCATTTCTTGCCCAATAAGGATGGGCACTTTTCAAATAAGTTGGTCATTTTTTCTCTCCTCCCCCCTCTCTCTTTCTTCTCATGATCGAATGTGGAGTTTAAGCCTCCTCTCTTTACTTCGTAATGGTGTTTTCTTGCCTCTTACCCACTGATGATGTATTGTGTGAACTCATGGAGAAAAAAAAATTGTTTTGTGATGCATTTTGTCCATCCTTTGCTTATTTTATTGTCTCTTCTCACCTCTCACCATTGTAGGGTATATTGTGCATATTTCTTATGTCTATTGCAGGTTTTGAGAGATGTGTTTAATGGGTTTGAAGTGGTGTTCTGTTTGAACTTTATCTTTGGCTTGTGATGCATCTTGTCCATCCTCTCTATTGGTCACTTCTCTCCATTTCACGCATCTAAGATTATGATCAATAACCCCATTTTCTTGGTGCTCTCACCTATGTAGTGTTGGATTTATTTATTTTCATGCTCTCTCTCTCCCTGTCTCCTTGGCATTGTTAGATTAGGACTAGATAGTCGCATTTCCTTCCTTAGAAGTAGTTTAGCATTAGGATTAGGAAGAAGAAGCCAACTTTCTCTGGAAGAGTACCATCTCAAACCCCACAAGTCCCACAGCTTGAGACATGGTCCAATGTTATGCAGATCACACCGGATGCCCCATTCAAAATTAGGCCATTCATGGGGTGCTGGGATCACGCATCAACAGTTATATCGAAGCTCACCTCCATATCACCTATTACCTCATTCTCCTCCCTTCACCCCATCCCACATATCCTACCCACTTTATTTTTCTAAAATACAATTTATTAAATACAAATATTCCCTTATTACATGTCATTATATTGGATAACAAAACTTGCAATTAATAAAGTTCCTTTTTAAACGGACGTGGTAGGATAGTGTTCAAGACGTGAAGTCCGAGCATAATTTAATGTACACACAAATTACAAGAATTGACATTTCAAAGAATAACCATTGATTGATATTAGTAGTGTTTTGACCATGCCTTTCTTTAATATAAGATATCTCCAAAGTATATTGCTTCAATGGCCTCTACACCAGAAAATATTCCTCATTCAAATGCTTGATGAACTATCACAAGAATCATATACGCATGGTCATAACAAAGAAGAGTTTGTCATTAGTTCCACCTAAAATTCTCCCCACCCATGCATTTCTCCTACCTCAAAGCCCTTCTTCATTGCCCCTTTGATGCATGGCTTAAGTTTTTCATGTGAATGTAAATTTTGGTTTTTAATATTTATTATAATCATTTCTTGACATAGATACAAATAAACTAATAATTTTCACACATTATATATATATATATATATATATATATATACATATATATATATATATATATATATACATATATATATGTATATATATACATATATATATGTATATATATACATATATATATATATATATATATATATATATATATATATATATATATATATATATATATATATATAGAACACACACACAAAATTATAAGACTTTCTAATTTTTCAGCATGTAATTGTCAACTACCTAAACGGATTACTGATGATATATAGTTAATCACAAAAAAGGTGACATCCTATCAATTTTTAGGCCTACTCTTGCTACTTAGGCTAATCCAAAAGGCATGGCGATGGCTATTCTCTCCACAAAATGCACTACATGCAGAATACTGACCATGTAATGCATTAACTCATCCGCTGCCACGTGGCGAGACACTCATGACTTTTTTTATTTTGTAATTTATTTTGCATTGATCACTGTTCAAAAACACACTATGAACGCCCAACAAGATTCAAACCGGCAACGAATCCACCTACTAACAAAACCCCTACCAATCCACCTATTACCTATCACAAGCCCCTGGTCCCCTACCAATCCACCCACTACCTACCACAAGCCCCTGGTCCCCTACCAATCCACCCACTACCTACCACAATCCCCTATCTGATTTCAATCTAATTTATTAAAAAGCTAAAAAAAAGAATGATGTGAGGGCTGATGTGCGAGTGCCACCAATGCATGCACATGCATCTGTCTATAATGAATTTTATAGGTTACTCTTAAGCATGCGGTGCATTTTGTTGGGAGAATAGCCTCCGACAAAAGGCACTCGGGCTCTGACACTTCTGAACTGTGATTTGACAGATAGTACAGTCATAGCAATTGCTAATAATTTTGAATCCGATACAGGCACATATCTTTACTCTTCCTATTAATTAACTCCCCTGTAGCCTTCGCAAATTCAATTGAAGCCATTCAATCTACCGTGTTCATTTGTTGAGACTTTACGTGTTGATGTAAATATAGCATCGTCCTATGCTGCTGTACAGTTATTCTCTTCATTGCAACCGTTTTCATTTGTTGAGAATTTAGGTGTTGATGTAAAGATAACATTGTCCTTTGCTGCTGTTGAGTTATTGTCTCGATCATTCCAAATTTTCTGTAGATGTAAGAGATAATCATTGCTCTAAATCCACCATCAATTTAGTATTAGAAGAGTTGAGAACTTCTAATATTGTATTATTTGAAGTTTTTGGTATCAAAGGAGCTCAATCTTGAAGCTAAGTTCATAAATGATAAAGAGCCCAGCGTGATTCCCGTTGGACAGACTTATTCTCTTCATTGTAAATTTAATGCAAATGAAAGAGATGATCATTTCTATAAATCTACCTTCATTTCAGGCTTACACGACAGAACTTGGTCTGATATTGTAGTGGTTCAAGTTTTTAGTATCAATGGAGTTCATAAATTACACAGAGCCGGTGAGTCCCCTGGGACAGACATTCAGTACTTCGTTGCTTTCACTATGCGTTCATGCCATATTTGAGTTGGAAAGACCCATGGATGTGTGCAGCGCCAAGAAAGCCATTAGGGATATACTTTTGCCATGCAACCCCGATTTTGCTGTTTAATGGTACGTAGCTTCTATTTCTGCTATTACTTGAATACACTGTAACTGTATTTTATTGAATGAGAGGTTTGGATTTTTTTGTTTGAATACAGACTGAAGATAAGAACGGAGTGCTGCGTTGGGAAAAGACTGAAGTAAACGTGGACGATCATGTGTTTGTTCCAGAGTTTCCCCCTGGCCAGAATGACTACGACGAGTTTGTGAATGATTATATCTGTAATATACACCTCACCCCTCTTCAGAAATGTCGGCCTCTTTGGGAGTTCCACTTTCTAAACTACAATACCAGCAATGCAAGGGCCACACTGATTATAAACATGCATCATTCCTTAGGAGACGGCATTTCCCTCATGGCTTTGGTTTTTGGCTGCGTCACAAGAGCAGACAATCCAAATCTTCGCCTCACCTTTCCTTCTTCCAAATCTCTTCCCAGGAAAACAACTAGTTCATACTGTTCATGGGCTTTCGCTGAGTTTTTCTATGGGATATTGCATAGGCTGTTTATGCTGGTGCTTGTAATGTGGTACACTGTTTCTGATTTCATTATCAGCTTGCTGAGAATGAGATGGATGGAGGATAGCAAGATGCCTATTCGGGGGCCTCCTGGGGTTGAGCTGCTGCCTAAAGTCATGTCCTCCGTCATCTTCCCCATTGAAGAAATAAGAAAAATAAAGGATTCTGTTGGAGGAGTAACTTTTTCTATCTCTCGACTGTTTTTTATTTTGGTTTGGTTGTAGTCCTTTCATACTTAAGAACTTCCATTCAGATCATGACATTGTTTGTTGAATTGTTTCTGCAGACGGTAAATGATGTGGTGATGGGGGTAATATTCTACGGTTTGCAACAATATTTGAAGAATGCTCTACCCCACGGTTCGAAAATTGCACCTGGTTATTTCTAAGTTTTCATTACAATAACTGATCTTTAGTGATTAACTTTTTTATCATTGCAGAAGAGCATAAAGCAGCCCCCAATGAGCTAAAAATGGCGAGCTTAAGAGTAACAGGCCTTGTTACGATGAACACTAGAACAATATCCGGACTGAAGGTCTCAAAAATCTGTCACTGCCATTTATTTATGTTGAGTTTTCAGCAGAGTATCATATCAGTTTTTTCTTTTATTTGCCCGACATTGCAGAGTATAGAAGAAATGCTGAAACCTAACAGTGGAACACCATGGGGAAACCGCTTTGGGCTGTTACAAATCCCTATACCCATGGCAGATATGGAGAGTCCATTAGACTATGTTCGTAAAGCAAAACAAATCATAGATAGGAAGAAACTGTCGCTAGAAGTGTTTGTAACCAGTCGACTATTGGGTCTCCCAGGCCGACAGGTATTTGAAAATATTCCTTGTACACTAATCAAATGAATAATAGTTCAGAACCAAAATTGTAGATTATTTCGTATTTCAGGCTTCTGCTGCATGCTTCTATAAGACCCTGGCAAATACGACGTTGGCAATAACGAATATGGTGGGCCCGATGGAGAAGGCAGCCATGAATCGAATTCCAGTTAAGAGCTTCTTTTTCTCTATATCCGGTTTGCCTCAGGTAAAGAAATAACTGTTTCCTGCAGATTTATGTGCCATCTTTTACCCCCGGAAAGATCTTTAAAACTAAAGTTTCGTTTGTCTTGCAGACGCTTCTTTTGACGATAGTGAGCTACATGGGCAATATGAGAATCGAAGTGATAGGTGCCAAAGGTTACGTGGATAGCGAAACCCTAGCCAATCATTTTAGCGAGTGTTTTCAGGAGATCAGGGACGCTTCCGATGCTTTCCGGGGATGACGAATTGGTGCCTCATCATTATTATCTAAACAGTAGTTTCAATAATCTAAGAAGCTTGATATCCTATGCTTCTTACTAGTGTTTCTCTCACAACGTCGTACGCTGTGAGGCAACACATACATATGTTCTACCCCTTTGGAATCTTCCTTAGTCTAACGAAATAAATTGCTTTTATAACTCAAATAAATTACTTTTACAACAAAAAGTCTTTCTAATTCATCGCGCACAGGTACAATGTTTATGTTGCCTCGTCCTCGTGAAATGGTTACAATTTATCACATACGCATTGTTAGCACTTGTTATAAAACTAGCATATCTATATTTTCTAAATATATGAAATATATGCCGAGAGGTATATATTACATATATTTATATATTATATAAATATATAGGTGCCTCGTGAACTTCACATCTCGGCATATTTTATATACATATAGAAACATAAATCAAAACATGATATGTAAAATATGCCGAGAGGTGAAGTTCACGAGGCACCTATATATTTATATAATATATAAATATATGTAATATATACCTCTCGCATATATTACATATATTTAGAGAATACAGTAAGCTAGTAGCAACATGAGGAGTTGCATTATACATAAAACAATACCAAAAATAAAGTATGAAAAATAAGGGGGAATTTAGTTCGTGTATGAATAAAATAAAATTTATAATTTAATATTATAATTATTTATTATCAAAACATAGTCACTTATATGTAATTTTCTTATGTAATTATATTACTATATAACTTAACACATATTTGACTTTGGAGAATGAGTATGAGTAAAAAAATCAAGGTCCGTAATGCACGAAGTTCTTATGGATTTTATTAGTAACCATATTATCAAGTTAAAAAAATACAATCCTTTTTCATACGAATTGAAATGTGTAATGTACATCACATGTAATGACAAATTCATATAATGCAATGTGTGCTACATATGGTACATTATTTATATTCCAAGGACATAAGTCTTTTTTCCTCAGCCTTCCATTTCGAAAGTAGTTTTCCGTTCTTCATTTTTACATAGCGCTCATATGAAAATGGCGGAGATATTCTTAGACTCTGCAACGAATTCACTTGAGAGATAGCCACAAATGTTAACCCCATTGTCTCTCTTTCTTCAATATCAACTGTAGCCTTGGAAAGAGTCAAACCTTACGATTTATGTATCGTCAATGCCCATGCCAACCGTAAGGGTAATTGGTGTGTGCGTCCCCTTTGTATTGGTGTAATTGGGATGGTATGCGGAGTTCTATCTTCAAATGGTATTCCGAAGTAACTATCGAATTCAACCATTACATATGTTGGCGGGTTCGGTGGACCAATACCAGGTGCATATACTATGTTTCGAATATATCCTAGAGCTCCATTTACAAGACTTGCTTCTATCCAAAGATTGGATGTTAGCATAACCCTTGCATCATTAGAAATTAATAATTCTAAATCAAGTTCATCATTAGACCTCCTGCCAGTGTGTTGGCGGTACTTGTTCTAGTTGCAATGCTACGTGTGACAGTCTTTTCAATGAATGCAATTTTTGTTGTTGTGGTTATTCACGTTAATCTTTGTCGCCATTAGGTGAATATTATTATAGAATTCTTTATTTTTATCTTTGTCTAATGCATAACTTGTTCTACTCATTAACAACATCCAATCATCCAGTGTCGGATTCGCATCTCTGAGATTGGCCAGAAGTTCTCGAAAACGCTTTTGGTCTTCATCTTCTCCTGCTTGCCTAAATACCTTATCCAATGTAACAACTGTTCCAAATGCTTCCCATAATAGCTTTGCATGTCTATTACTATCATATGGCGGTTTATCGGTACTAGGAGGAAGTTGCCCCAAATCTCCTACCAAAATCATAGAAACACCACCAAAACTCATGTCTGCTCTTTCAGGGAATGCTTGACGAAGTCGGGAGTCCACGTTTTCTAGCAAACTTTGTCCGACGAAGCTCATTTCATCAATCAATACATATTTTATGTGGCAAATCTCTTGTTGGAATGTTGCAAGTCTCGATCCCTCCAATTCTGCAAAATTTGTAATAGGGATTCGAAGTTGTGAATGGATGGTTGAGGTGCCAATATTAAAAGATGCAACTCCTGTTGGTGCAAGCAATAGAAGAGGAGAACGTTCAGGGAATGATGCATCAAAAATTTCTTGACGAATCACACCAATCAAATACGATTTCCTTGTTCTCATGTTCTCTTGAACTATCATGAGCAATGAAATGTTATTTCGATGTTGATTATAATGTGTCATTATTATATCAAGTGCTTGTTTTTGTTTAGCACCCAAGGTGTTGTAATTGAAATTCGGGGCTAGTTCATCATCTATAACCAACTTATTATCTTTCATGTTGCTTATGAATTTTATCGCTTTGTTTGTGTATTCTTCACCTTGATATTCATCATTCCATGGTGCTTGTCTGTCAATATCTCTCCTTCCCAACATATCTATTTCCGTCATTTGCAAAATTTGACCATGATGAAGCCTACACATGATTTCCCATTCATGTTCTATTGTATTCTGTTGAACATGTGGATTAATTTCATCTTCATAATCATTGTTATTTTCAATGTCTTCTACTGCAGTCCTCCTTTCGACATGCCATGGATTATAATGGAACGAATCCTAGTTTAAACTTATTGAATCAAAATCATGTCCGATATCTCTATCTATATCTCAAAACGGCTTGTAAAGTAACAAATCTGACCAACAAAAATCAACCCATTTATGAGATTCCCTGCAAAGGGACAGAGGAAAACCTCGGGAACACTCTCACAATAGCTGCAAAACTCCTGACCTCCCACTTGTTATCCCATTTTCTCCTTGGATTATATGTCCAAGATCTAGCGGCATCAATAAGAGACACACTTTCCATGGAAAAAGGCCTATTTTTGTACCCATCAATGAAACTTTTTGCATGTTCCTCATGGTCATCTGCATCAGGTGTTGTTACTTTTTTGAACACCTCGCGCGTAACATTCAAATTGAAAAATACTCTACTGCTCTCTACCAAAGGGAGCTCTAACAACATGTGACATGTTTCTTGTGCACCAATGTCTCTTTCAACAATTGTTTGGTTAGAAGTCTCTCAGATCTTTGCCGTCGCTGCCATTTCATCGGGTTTTCAATATTTGCCATCCGCATCAACATTTGATGATAAGTTTGAGCTTTTCTCTACTTTCGCTGCATACTTTGCAATGTACTTGACTATGACATGTTTGGAAAGAACATGTTACCAATCTACATTTTCTCTCCACAATTGTAATATGTAGCGATTATGTGTATTTACCCTATCATCATTTCTCGCAGGTTCAAACTTTTTATCTCTCATCTCTGAGTCTTGATATAACTTTGATCCATTGAGATTCAATGGCCATGGTGCATTATACCTGCAAAATGTAATAATCAATTATTAATTCTTCGATGTATGTGTTTTTAGTTCAATTTAATTATTCAAAATTTTGAACATCTTACCTACAGTACACTTTTTCCCCTTTTCTTGCGTAGGTAGGCACCCTCTCTACACATCGTATGTCACTCTACACTATTGAGAATTTCTTCATAGTCACGTTCCATATCGAATTGTGTCAGTTGTCTTGTATTTCGAAGACACGGATGTTGCATGAAATTTTTGGTAGACCTGTAACATAGAACATAAGAATACACAATATATTTTGAGAACGCAAAAATTCTATATAAATCATAGACTCGATGAGAATCGATAAATTACCTGTATGTTTCGTTGGTGCGGGTCATCCAGAGGATTCCATGCATGGACAATAGAATGAAAGTATTTTTCAGCATTTCCACGTTGAAAATTATCATTCCAATCAAGGTTGTCCATATTCAACACCCTTCTAACCATATGAATCCATGCACATGTGGTGAACCTCTATGCTGCCATTCATATCTAGACCAATAATCTTTAATTTTCATTCCTTTTTGTAATACCTCATTTTAGAAAAGTGTATGTCGCAGGTGCATATAATGTGCCACTACATGTGGATAATCGATGATATTTTTCCTTCACCAATTTTTTGCTTCTCGTGGATTATGCGGTGGTGTTCCAGGCATTAATGCATGTAGATCAGGCCAATACATATCAGTTGTTCTCAATGTGAAAAAAAAGTAGGCGATCCTATTTGATGCAACATGTCAGCCCAATTCCCCACGACATTTTACCCAAGAAGACCTTGTACTTCAACGATGTTCCGAACCGCATCAAACGATCAGCCGATTGGAATGGGGAACGTTCTTCATATGCTCACGTAATTTGTTGATGGTGATTGGCATATCTTGGAGGTTTTTCTTCACAAAAACCACAGACAAATTTTTTACAAAATGTCTCATGATCATGTTCATCATGTAATACCTAAACCGAGGATGTCAACCAAATCGGTGATCCCTATATCACAATAAATGCTTTACAAATTCATGGAGACGTACTCGTCTTAATCACGGTTCTAGCCAATCACATTTTCCATCAGGAAAGAGAGTAGGGAATGCCATATCAAGTAGTCCTACTATCACATACTCATTGATAGGAGATGCTCCTATCCCTAGCCAATCAATGAGTGCTCCAGGGTCCGCATGAGGGTTATTCACCCACGCATGGATTAATTCCATCTCCCTTGGTGCATTAGGCAGTTTAGATGCCATTGATGTTGTATGACTAATTATATTTCCTTCATATGTCTCCAGTCGGACCTACAAACACAATTTCATTTGCGTCGAAATCAAACTCCATATGAACCGAGTTCAGCTGCTTGAACACATTCTTAGCAAAATGAGGTGGAAGTTCATTCAGAGCATTTTTATTGATTTGGACATCTAAATAGAACTTATCATGTTCTATTTTATATTTGAATGCTTTATAAACTCGCTCTCTATTGATTCAAAGTCATAATTTGTTCCACGCCGATCTCTCCTCCGAACAATAATCATCAACAAATATTTCAATCTATGGGGCAAAAGATTAGCGATTTCTTTTACTTCTTGAGGAAAACTTATCATGTGACATTTATATTTATATTGACCTCCTGTTGCATGTGTCACCTGTAGGATTGGGTTAACACGGGCTATTAACATTTCCTCAATTTGAGTTAAGTTTGCAAGTTCTAGCGGTTGTGGCCTAGGATCCATATTATTTGATGCCAAAAATTGATGATGACCTTTCTCTTGTCGACATCTAGTACACATAGGTCCTTCAGGTGTTCGAGAAACTTTTATTCCAATGTAACATTCTTGACAAATATAACACATGACCGGCGAAGAAAGGTTATCAAGACCGTGTCGAAAAATCATTTGGACCATATTGAAATCTCTCCCAAGCATTCCATTGGGATCATCTATCATGTGTTCTCTCACAATATGCGAGTCTTGCATTCTTCTTCTTCTTCTTCTAGGTTCGATTGTTAACTCCTCTTGTAAATCATTATTTTGCATTCTTCTTCTTCTCATTGTTCGTATTGGTTGTAATGTCATCTCCTATTGCACACTATCATTCTCTAAATTATTTACAACATCTATATTCATTATATCTTGGGCCAAGTTTTTTGGTGTTTTGAGCATGTAATCCATCGATGTTGAATTTTCTTCCCAGAATTAACTTCAACATTACCAGCCATTCTACGATAATTCCTCTGAGATGCTTCACGGTGAAGTTCTTGTCTATGTAGTCTTTCCTACTCTTGCAACTGACATAAACGAATATGTCTTTGTAACCTTGCTCTTGATACATGTGAGTCATCTTGAGATGATCATTCACAAATTATTGTCATGTTATTTACATGTTGTCATATTTCTGCATCCAATTCTTCATTTGTTAATTCAGCCCTTCGTTCTGTAAACCTTTTTCTATCATTATCATTTCGAAGTTTCCTTTGTTCCTCTCATTGTGCATCTGTCATTTCTTTTTTTCTCCTTCTGTGATATTGTCTTTGATATTCTCTTCGATATGCTCTTCTTTCAACTTCATTTTCAAAATTTAATCGTGTCAAGCCCCACCTATAAATTATTTTCAACAAATTTTGTAATTATTTATATAACTAAAAAATCCACGTACATGTAATAGAAATCAATCATATATTATCCAAGTTGTAACAATTAGCAAGGCTAGTCAAAGAATGATATGAATTTAAGAGAATAGGAGATTAGAAAAAGTGTTTTCATTTCCATATCTATGACCTTTTGTTTGATTTATAATAGTTTTTTCACCAACACACTCAAAACACTATGCAATTTATAAAATCTTTTATATAAATAATGCAAGTAAATCCTCACATTCTCGTCTTTCTTCCTTAGAAACCGATCTATACGAATCTTTCCTTGTATCCTTATTCTTGATACATGTGAGTCATCTTGAGACGATTGTGCATGAATTTTCATCATGTTATTTACATGTTGTCGTCTCTCTACATCTATTTCTTCATTTGTCAATTCAACCCTCCGTTCTACAAATGCTCTTCTATCATTATCATTTCAATGTTTCCTTTGTTCCTCTCGTTGCACATCTGTCATTTCTTGTTGTCTTCTTCTGCGATATTGTATTTGATATTCTCTTTGATATTCTTTTCTTTCCTCTTCATTTTCAAAATTTAATCTTGGTGGAGCCATGCCTTTAAAGTATTTTCAGAAAATCACCTAATTATTTATATTATTTAAAACTCCATGTGCATGTAATAGGAAATAATCATATAGTAAAGAGAATGTAAAAATTATGAAGGACGCTCAAAATATGATATGAACTAAAGCGACACAAACTATCACATTTACAAATACCTCAATTCTCTATTAACTCAACAATTCTTCATCAACGTCATTGTATAAATCGTTATTATACAGGCAAGTTGTGACAATTCAACAATGTTCCTCTCATAAATAACACAATATCAAAGACAAAAATATAAAACAAATAATTCTCAATTGCGTATTCAAAAATCAACTATATCCATGTCCTTCAATGAAATAAACACACACCACCTTGTAAAGAAATGTTCAAATGCACATATCCACGTTAATCATTGCTTGAAAAAACACAACATACAAAAAATAATATGTCATCCACTCACAAAAATGAAAAACATTATGATGGAACCATAGTTCCTGAGAATTTATATTAAAACATTTTTCCAAGCATACACAAAATATGATTTCACGGTTTTTCTATAGAAATATAAAATATTTATATTTGACATTTCTTATAGAAAAATTGCATTGTTAGAAGATGCATATGTTATACATACATCGGGATGTCCCTCGTTACATTGCTTTAAAAACCTTTTTGAGAACACAGGATGACATCCAAATTAGGACATGCTAGGAGAGCATAACAGGAAACATCCCATTTGCAAATCCTAGCTCCCGGTATCGAAAAAGGCACATGCAATGATAGATTCCGAGTTGGACAAATATCCACAAATGTTCCCCAATGAAAATAATGTAAGGATATATATACGCATACAAAAATTTCTCATAAACATCACATTCTTTTTTTTTTCGAAAGTTTATATTAGTCAATGTCTTAAAATTATAAATGTACAAATATTCAATTTCTAAATACACAATGCACACTAAGATGTTAAAAATTTTCTATATAATAAAAGCAAAATCTTAATAATTGAACTATTTAAAAATTATCTATATAACAAAAGCAAAATCTTAATAATTGAAATATTTTACAAGTTTCTATAATTTTTAGATGATATTGCTAATACATCTCTAATTGTAATGTTTCCGATTGTCTTTTTAAAAGTAAAGTTCAGAGAGAGAGTATCACATCTCACTCTAAGTTACTACTATTATAAATTACATATCACTTTGAATAATAACTATTTAAAAAATTTATTTAAATAAATTGTTAAAATAAAAATAAATAGTTTTACATGGGTTTATTAAAAATACAAACATTATTAAAGTAATAATTACCATCTACACATAGAAATGTTGGTTTTCTATGTCGGGAATACATATATTGATAAAAATACAAACATTATTAAAGTTGTAATTTTTATTTAATAATACATCTCAACCGGAATCTTTTTTTAAACAATTCAACTTACAATGTCTACATTTTTTTAAAATTACTCAAAATTTCAAGTATATTTTCTTCTTTCACAATTTATAAATTTTTACCAAGATAGAAATTTAAATAGGATATAAATTTCATAAAGTAACTTTTAGTAATACATCTCAACTGGATTTTTTTCTTTTCATTCAAAATTATTAAATCTAATCATGATATAAATTTAAATATATATAAATTCATAAAGTAACTTTTAAAAATACATATCAAACCTAAACATCAAAGTGAAAAAGACACTGAATATATTTTCTAATAATAATTTTTTTATAAATTTCATACCTATATCATATTAATTACTAATCCTGGAGTGTGTCCAAGTTATGTGAACTGCAATTAATAAATTTGTTTATAAATTTCATACCTATATCATATTAATGACTAATCCTGGAGTCTGTCCAAGTTATGTGAACTGCAATTAATCATGTCTCCATTTCCTGCAATATCATGTAAGGTAAGAATTTATTCACATAATCCCAAAAATAAAATTGAAATATATAAAACATCAGAATATATATATATATATATATATATATATATATATATATATATATATATATATATATATATATATATATATATATATATATATATATATATATATATATTTGGAATAAAGGTTGGGAACTGTTTTTAATCAATACCATGCATAAATTTTAAAATCGAACAATGTTCTATCTAAAAATGAAACCAAAAGAATAAGATCTTACTATCAAGTTATTGAACCTGTCACAATTTCCAATCGGGTTTGTTTGTAAGGAACAAATTAAATTATTATAATGCATGGGGAAGTTATGTAACTGTTTTTAATAACTTATTTATTACTTAAAATTATTTACCTAATAATATATTGCATATTTAAACTTATTTATTTATTTAAACATTATAGTTTTTAAATTAACACATTAAAAGTATTTTTTACTTGTTTAAACAATTTATTTACTTTAATTTTTAAATATAATTCACTTCCCCACATCGATAATTTAAAAAATTAATTTACTAAAGTATTTTTTTAAATTATTTAACCTTTAAATTATTTACTTACCCACACCCTCTTCACTTTAATTTATGTAATTTCCCAAGAATTAAATTAAATTAGTAAATTACTAAAGTTAAAAGTATTTTTACTTGTTTAAACAATTTATTTACTTTAATTTACTTCCCCACACCCTCTTTACTTTAATTTTAAATTAAATTAGTAATTACAAAAGTTAAATTAAATTACTAAAGTGTTTAAAAAATTAAATTACCAAAGTGTTTTTTACCTTTAAATTATAAAATTAATTTAATAAAATATTTTTTACCTTTAAATTATTTACTTCCCCACACCCGAGAAATTAAATTACTAAAGTGTTTAAAAAATTAAATTACCAAAGTGTTTTTTACCTTTAAATTATAAAATTAATTTAATAAAATATTTTTTACCTTTAAATTATTTACTTCCCCACACCCGAGAATTTAACAAATTAAATTATTTACTTCCCCACACCGAGAATTTAACCAATTAAATTAGTAAAGTGTTTTGTAACTTCCCCACGAATTTTACAAATTAAAAATAAATATCACGGACACAATTTCACGGGCACGACATCAGACTCCTCCACTCAATATATATATAAATGAGAATGCCTCTCGGCATAATAAGCTATTACACTAGAGGAGTGTAATGAAGGTGGCAATAAGAAGGCAATAAAAAAATTAAAGTTGAAGTATTGAAGGTGAAACACTCCACTTTGAAATAGGGATGATGGAAATAGGGATTGAGAGACTAGTATTATTTAACTCGAGGGGGAACATAAACAATATTTTTTCTACATCTAAAAAGTCACATGTAGACTATATTTATGAATAAAAAATATATTTATGAACAAATATGAAAAGTCAAACATTTTAATCGACTAGTGACTTTTTGAATTTATAGTTGGGTTTTAATAACATCAATGTTAACCTAATAGAAATGGGTAAGCACAATAGAAAAATATGGTGTACTAAGCATAAACTTTAACACATCAGAAGGGTCACTTCAATATTTTTCTTTAATACGATAAGTTACATATACACCACATGTCATTGTGTGTCTCAACCTCAAAAGACTAACTTCTTAATTAATTTGTAATTGTTTGAAATCACTATAATGACATTAATATGAGTTTTAATAACAAAAATATTTAAAAACTAATAAAAAGAGGATAAACATAATAAAAAATATACTAAGAATAAACTTCAACATATTTGTTAAGGGTCACTTCAAATTAAATAACTATAAATATTCTCAATAAAATATATGTCAAATTCATTATAAATGGATGGGACAATAACTTCGACACACAATCAATCATAAACATGACAGTAATTAATATTTAAGTGGCACTCTTATGATGTGAAACAATATGAAGTGGATATGCCACATGTTGACCAAGGTTGTGGTGCATGTACGAACATAACATTCTATTAACTATGTTGGTGGAGATGTAGGTTCAAAATAAATAGGTACCAATTGGATGCAATCGCAATGTTATTTACCACCACTTGTAGATATGAGATCTTACATATGTTTGAATCCTTTGTATTTTTATGCATTTCCCACCATGCCCCTAGAAAAGGTCCATCTACACTCCTAGTAAATACAAGAAAACCCGATGCTTGTAGATTAAGAATACTTCAATAATTGAGGACTAGAGGAGGCATCATGAATGAGGATTGTGTACTCTGTTGAGATAGTACAAACCATGGAAATTCTATCAGTAACTAAAAAAATTCTCTTTCTTATTTTTCTTATGAATAACAGGTCCAAGAGTTAATTTGGTGAAACATTGGAAAGAGAAAAGAAGAGGATATGCTAGCACAATTCTTCAATTTGGTAAACATGTGAAGTAGTTGTGAAATAATTCCTTGATATTCAATAACCTTAATGTCTATAGTTCGTTTGGGTAATATTAGCCTTTGGATTATGTGGATCCATACATGCTAAGTCATTTTCTGATCAATTCATTGTAGTTCCCTTCGCTAAAAGGAGGTTTTGAACATTAAGGGGTAAGTGGATATTTTAGGCAAGCTAGAAATAGATTTCACACTTGATAACAAAAAAACTTGATAGTAATGGAGTTTTGAACCATTTTTCGAAGATGATACATGAAATTTCCAAAATTACACAATTGAATCAACCAACTTTGACCTATAAGTTGGAAATGTGCATATTTTCTTTCCCTTGCAAAATAATAATAATTGTTGGTTGAAGATGAATGTCAATGAGATTGATAGAGAGAATTACCTTATATTTATTGTATTGGATATTTCCACATGAATGTTTAACGACTTCAAAACATTTTCTTCCAATGATGTTCCATCAATCCATTTTCTACAAACAAAAGTGGGGAAATTTCAAAATGCATGAATTAATCTTAAGGACATATTTCATTTGTTGAGCTTTTTAATTTTCTTCACGTTTGTAAGTACTATCCTCACATTGTGCGGTGATGTCTCATAATGTGACTCACATGTAAAGAACCTCTACGTTCAAAACCACTCAAGAAAATAATATATTTCTATGTCATGTGTAATCGACCACATTGTTGACTATTCTAGTGATACCCATTAGATATTAATAATTTTAAAGTGTACACTTTATATGTATAAAGATGTTGCAAATTTTGATATTAATAATTTTATATTGTATTATAATAAAAATATAGGTTAGTTTTTGTATTTTATTAGTTAGTGAAAATATGATTTTTTTGACAATTTATTTGTAAATATTTTTCCACTTCTACTATAAATTCATTCAAAAATACTAACTATTTTATTTTTCTATGAATAGTATTTTATTCAAGGGTATAAAACATTAAAAAATAAACATATTACACTATGATAATAAATAACAATTTTTTATTTTTTGTATAATGTTTGGTTACGGTTGTAACCCCCTTCCTTTAACACCTTCCCCAATATCTATTATGGCATGAATATTCAATTCGACATAATCCCAAAGATTCATACACAATCTTGCAAGTAAAAATGATTAAACCACTCCCTTCCTTAATATGTAAATGGATATTTACTATTTTATATAATACATTTTTTCTATTTAATATTTGATTTATTAAAATATACATGTACCTCAATTATAGTGGTTATTACTCGATCCTCTTCCTTATCCACTTCTTTGGATATTTTTCATCCTATAAAAACTCACCCAATTTTGTTCACTCTCCATGTTATTATCAACATTGTTCACTTCATATTGAAATTCATGTTCAAGAGATGTTATTGTTGTTCTATTCAAGCATTTCTCATAACTAGACATGGTGCTTTTCACCTACGCAAGAGTGACATAATACAATACAATGCATTTTCAATGTGAGACAAAGATTTTGGTCCTACATGAATCTTTGCTCATTAAAAAGAATGCAAAAAATACCTCTCTATTTATTTATTTATTTTAATGAAGTAACATGTTCATGCTTTTCAATTTGTTTCATCCCATTTATACGTATAAGAAGAATCACATGTATGTTTCTCTAGACATACATTTTTGGTGCCGTTCATGTACTTCACCCTATGTCTTCTCTCTTTCAATAGGCTTGCCCATTTAAATTCCTTTTCCCTCCTAATTTTATCCGAATTCCTTTTCCCTCCAAAATTTAATTAATTCCATTTCCCACCAAGAAAAAAATCTAATTAATTAATCCCTTTTAAATCAACTTATGAATTTAATATTCAAAAGTAATCCATGTCATCCCACTCATGAATTTAATATACAAAAGTAATCCATGTCATCCTACTCATGAATAAATATTCAAATATAATCCACATTCAATCCACTCAAGAATTAAATAATCAAATATAATCCACATCCAATCCACTCATGAATTAAATATTCAAAAATAATCCACATCCAATCCACTCATGAATTTAATATTCAAAAATAATCCATATGCAATCCACCTTTGAATTTAATATTCAAAAATAATCCCCACTCACCTAATATGGATAACTTTTCTAAATCATGATTATTTAAGTTAATCCCATCCTTAGGCTATAAATAGGAGTCTTCCCCTCTCTTTCAAACAAGTTGGAAATCATAGAAAACTTGTGATTCTTGTGATTCCGCTTATCATCATAATACCATCCTAATGTCCTTGTGATTCCACTTATCATCATAATACCATCCTAATGCCCTTGTGATTCCACTTATCATCATAATACCATCCTAATGCCCTTGTGATTCCACTAATATCATCATAATATCATCCAAATGCCCTTGTGATTCCCTTAACCATCCCATTTCTTGGCATCCTTTCATCCACAACAGAAGATTTTGCAAGTTCGTTTTGCATGTTCCTCTCAACTATCCCAAATTGTCATTGATTCATACAAGTTTGGTTTTCTTTACTTCTATTTTGATCGACGTGTGTTTTCCTTATATATCAACATTTTTAGTTTCCATTTTATATTAGATTCTGCATATTTTCCACATCCGTCATCATTGATTTTATCTTATTTTATCTATAAGAGAGTTGACATCCGTCCATGGAAGCTCATTCTTCTTGGAGCCGACTTAGTTGGGAAACCCTCTATATATCTACTAATCTATTTTTCTTCTTAATTTTTCTTCTCTATTATGCAAATTATCAAGCTTGTATCAAGGAGGAGCTATCTTTGCGCCCATCCACATCAGCATTGTCATCTTGAGGTACCTTAAACTCTCGCATGTTTCCAGTTACCTATTTTCTTTATGTACTAGTTCACTAATTTGGACATGAACCGATGAAATATAACCAACATTATGGCACGCCCGGTGGGATCTGCCCACGATTTGTTATTGTTGGTTTCACAACTTGTTATTTTATCCATTATTTTCCTAATGGTGTTTGTTGGCATAGTTTCATTCTCTGTTCCATATGGAATTCTTAGGTTAATGTTTACATTGTGGGAAATACTATTGCTTTGTGTTTTCTTATGTAGTTTGTGTAGATTCGATAGTGGTGGATAAGCTATTTACCTCATCATGGACTCGGATGTTTATGTTGTTCCATGTTAATTAACCCTTCATAGTATTAATACCTGCATACATATTTCATGTGTTGGGTTAGTGCGTGACATTTTTCTTCACTTTACTTGTCTTGTGTAGGTGTCCAAAGTATCACAACTATCTTAATTTATAATTGTTGTATATTTGGATTTTTTGGGAAGATTTTGTTTTTAGACTCACTTGTTTGTAGGGTTTTTAACGTTTTCTAAAGGTAGTGTTACACTATATTTTGTTGTCTATAATAATTCAGTTTGTTGTTTCAAAAGTATTGTATATTGTGTGTACACTGTAAACAAAAAAATGATAACAAATCATTATTATTATTAAAAGAAATAATTTTTAAAAAATTATTAAACTTTACCCCCTAACCTACCCCCTATTATCTCCCTTCCCCATTCCGGCTAGCTAGGCAAGCTTTTCCCTCTCCCCCACACCCAAATCATTTCCATACACACCTCCCAACTCCCCCATCCCCTCCTCGTCCTCACCCCGGGGTTAAATTTGATGGAATTTAGAAGTTTTTCGTGATTTTAGATGTAAAATAATTGGAAATATTTTATCTAACCATCACACGTGACTTGCACATTTAAAATGTGACTATAATTTTTATATAGGTTAGTATATAAATTATAAAAATATATGTAAATATATATAAGATATAATAAATATAGAATAATTAGTTAAAAATAACATTATTTTGTGTTTTTGAAGAGCAGTATTGAAAAATTACTATCACTAAAAAAATTGTTTGTGAGGCATAGGTGGCCGTCAAATTTAACCCCTGGTCACCCCTCATCCCCCGCCCAACCTAGGACAAACGTGCCTACCATCTAACACTCCCCGCACTTCATTTTTTCATAGCTCCCCTCACCGACCTGCTCACACCCCGTCCAAACGCCCACGTCCTAACACCTGTCCCAACATCCTCGTGCCAATTCCCATCTACACTACACCCTACTCCAAAGCATCCCTCCCTCTTGATCCCTAAGCCTCAGCAACCAAGCACCAATCCATATCCTCCGTGATAAGGCTTTTCATCCCGTCTCCTTACCATGCCTATCACCTACCTCGCTGCGATCCTCGACCACGCCTTACCTAACCCAACCCCCACTCCCGATACCCACTTCGCCGACTAAGTCCCTTTGCCTCCCATGCCACCCGACAACTCTTCAACTCACCCAAATGACCAAGCCCACACCGATCCCAAACCAAGCCCACACGACCGCTCCACCATATTATCTATTAAGATAATTTTTCATTTTTTAATTATTATATTTTAAAATTTTAAAATTTTATGTTTTAAATTTTCATTTTCTATATTACTTTTTCATTTTTATAATTTTTAGGCCATAGATTAGCTTTAATCTTCTTTCCATTATTTTTTATATTCTTGGTTTAATTGTCACTCTATTGGTTTCCTTTTTTATTTCACTTCTTTTCGTAAGTCTAATTATTTCTTTATATAGGACTTTCTTCTAAAATCAAACATTAGAAACTTTCATAACATTTCGCGTATGTTTTTTTAAAACCACGTTCGCTAATTGTATTTATTTTATTTTTCACGTGAACTCTACAAGGTTTTGACCACCAAATTACATTGTCAAAGAAAAAATTTTCAATAACTCAAACCCCTTTCATTAAGCTCTTCCACAATATCGCTAATCATTAATGGTGTATCTTTAAGGTCTTTAGATGTTTCTAGTCACTTGGTCCGCCTTTCAAACTCGTCATTATTATTATTTTCTCACTTTGTGTTTTCATCTAATCCTTTTTTGGTGACTTTCATCCACATATTGTTGTTGTTTTCTTTTTCTTTTTTTGTGAAGATAATCGCAACCTATCATATGTATGCTCTTCTCTCGTGCTTATTACAAGTGATCTTGTAATCAGAATCACACATGTGGTATCCTTCATTATTTTCTTTTCGTTTATCGTCTCGAAACTACTAAATGCTTCTACATGGTCCCCGATCACATAGTAGTTTATATATTTTAATCAACATCCTCACTTTGTATAACAACGTATTTTCTTCTATATTTGTTGTAGTAAATTTGCAGCTAGTTTTCATTACTTGCTTAATCACACGAGGATTCCTTGGAACTTACTCTTCACTTACATCATCTTGCGATCAAATAAAAAGGAAATGCGTTCTCCAGGTATTCTTCATTTTTCCTTATTTTATCATTTTGTATCGTACTTTCCCTTTCTTGTGTGTTTTTCTTCATCAAAATTCACAATTGGATTTGGATTAAAAATAAACCTTTGCATCTTGCTTGATAACATAGCTTAAGTAGGGGTTAATTGGTTACATCTCACATTCCATCACACACAATTGAACTCACGAATCAATTAACACATCTAGACATCTTCTTACCATGTGGGTGTAATGCCCCTTTCGGTGTTGACTCTGTCTTTTCTTTCGACCCCTGTTTGCTAATGATGAAAGGTTTTTTTGTCCCCATTTTGTTGAGTTTGGAAGCTCAATATTGTGCACTTAATAAATTGGTGAAGATATAGTCTTATGGCGTTATGTGCAAGTTACCTTAGTAACAGAATTTGTTACCCGTAGCATAGTCCTTTCTATTGTTGTGTCCAACGGTCATCCCTCGGATCAATTTCAGTGATCCAAGGCATAACTCTCATTGTTAAGTGTTACGATCCTTATTGTGAAGTAAATTTGACTCCTTTCATTCTGTTATACATTTTTTTCTTTCGCTAATGCTTTTGTAATTCAAATGGTACTTTGTAACATCTTGTGAAGACCTTCTTATTGATGATTTATTGTATCCTGATTATTAAGTTGTTAAATGATGTTTTGTTAATAGTGATAATGGAATCTTAAAACTGTACCTATGTATTTGGGTTTATTTTAATAAAAGGTACCTAAATTTTGGCTAAGTTTAGCAAAATTGCTCTTTCACTTTTAAAAAAGCTTGGCATGTTGGTTACGTGGAAGTGGGAGGAAGTTGGTGGTGGTGCCAAGTTTTGAAAGGACTATTAATTAATGCAAAATTTAACATTTTACCTACCACCTTTCACTCTTTTAGTAGAGACCTGGTCTGCATTGTACGTGGCCCTTCAACAAATGGAATTTAGTCTTGTTGGGTGCCATTTTGCTTCTCTTGCTAAAATTTTGGCTGTGTGCGTTGGTGAAATGGGTGGGGATGGAATTTGGTGGCCTCCGCCATTCCTTTATTTTCTAATTAATGGGAAACATGCTTGAAGCTTGTATTGTTGGGCTAAATGCCTTTTTGTAAACTGGTTGCATGCATTGTCAATGATGTTTATCAATTTTGCTCTATTTTTTTTCTTTCCATTGGTGACCTACATAAACCTTGATCTAGTCGTTGGCCATGTGAGTTGGAAGGAATTTATCTAGGTATGTGCAAAAAGGCTTTAAAACTTAGGAAAACTATAGTTTGTAAGTTCTGGAGCTCTACCCTAGCTATGTACCCCCTACTTGTGCCAAAAATTTCCATGAACAAGTATGGGCGACCTACATAATTGAGGACAGTGAAATTTGACCTATGCTACAATTTCTTGAGCTCTGTTCGACATGGTTGTTGGTTGGAGGCATTTATTCAGGCATGATAAACCTACACATCCCAAAAATTGCTAGGATTTTAAAAATCTCTTGAAAAGAAACATTATCTTTCCTAAAATTGGTATTTAAATTGGGATTTTGTGGATTATGTTCAGTCATTGATTAATAGTAGGTTGCTTCTTGATTTTCCTCCGGTTTTGGTCTTCTAGGTAGCTGTGGATGTTTCAGTTTGAGAAATTTACTTCTAAGAAGTTGTTGTCTTGAAAATCTATGGTGGTTTTAGATGCCTGGATGTAAAATATCTCTTCTTCCCTCAAAAACTCTTATAAGAAAATAAATTTTTCTATATGTGTAATGGTGGGCGATTTGATTTCCCTATATCAAGTTGAAATGTTGGGAAACTAGATATTTCTTCAAAGTATGAATTTATACCTCACTCTTCTTGTGACTTACTTCATTTGATATTTGCATCATTGAGCTTCTGTAAATCATGAAATCATATGACCATAGTTATATCTTTTGTGGTTGACGTATGTTTTGGATTGATAAATCCATCACATATTATACACATGCAGAATTACTAGTTGACCCATTCAATGAAATGCTTCTATTTGGGTTAATGCCTTAGGCTTGCAACAAAGGTTAAATACTCAACTTAATTTCTTATACTTTAATTATATACATACATTTATTGATATATTTTGGCATTAAATGCAGTGTATATATTCCTCCTTGACGGAATTCTGTTTGGCCCAGGTTTATACAAAAGATGTCTCTTTTATTAAACCCATTTGGGAAGATATCGTTTATGTCTATTGCAAATCGGGATGACTTACAGTCAAACGCCCCCAATGATAATATTTTTCTCCCTAGAAAGAGGGGTTACAAGATTGAAGTGATTATACTTGGGCTAAAGCCAGGTTGGAGTTTTAGAATAAAGCATTTAGAATGTTGGAATCTGAGTGTAATGTATTCAGATCTTAGATTTCTTTTCAATCTATATGATCATCGTAATTGGTTCAAGACATGTACGGTCTTCCTTAAGAGGCACATCGACTGTCCCTTCTAGAGCTTTAACCATAACTTTTTATAACTGCCAAAATTGAATGATGCATTTGTGCAGTTATGTATAATATTCAGTTAATATTAGAACTACTTTGGGGCTTAATTCTCTTACGGGAAGACTTTTGGTGGTATATACATTTATCTAACTCATTGTTTTTAATTGTTAATACTGTTATTGACAATTGGTTGGTTCATATATAGATAAATATCCTGATGGCTTATGATAGGAATTGTCAAGATGGTTAATGACATTTGGGGTATATATATATATATATATATATATATATATATATATATATATATATATATATATGGATGCTTCACTGATTTTGATGAGAATTGTTGTTAAGGAAATGGCATCTGGTGATATATGTAAATGCATATTTAAGAGTGGTTTTGAATGTGGTAATGAGGGTTACTTTAAAAGAACTTGTGATGAGAAAGTGGTAATCCATTTATTTAAACTAAAACTATAGATTTTTATGGAGGGTTATAAATCTAAAGTGTTATGAAACTTGGATGGATGTTTAGAATGCTTACTTGCATAATGCAGTTGGGTAGTTGTGGATTTTTACTTTTCCGTGCTTGGATTTACCAACTAGTTAGACTACTAGGCAATGTCTAATTCATACTTTATAACCATCACTTCCCCTCATTCTCATTAATTGTGAAGTCACTTTTAGTTATGAAAGTATATATTGTTGGTTTGAATATTAGTTTTCAATCATATAATATATGATTACATGATGGAAATCCCTTTTACACTTGTTTTTTTGTTTCTAACTTATTAGGCCAATGGCCCCTTTTGGAATGATCGTTAAACTATTGTTGTTTTGTGACAATGATCGTAACTGGTATGTTTTGGCTTCACCATGAGAGTGTAGATTGATGGGTTGAGTATTATATTTCAATCACATAATCTATAGGATTACATGATTGAAATCCTAATACTCTTGACCCTTTGTTCCTAATCTCATAAGATCTATGGTCTTACCTGATTGGTTGTCAAACTCTTGTTGTTTTAGAGATATTGTATATAACTGAAACATGACTTCCTTCTTAGTTGGCATGGTGAAAATTTTATTTTATCTTAAGAATTGATCTTTGGTGAGAGCTCGATCCATTTCTTGAAATAGAATGTTTCCTTTCATGATATTGTTAAATAGTAGCATATTGTTTGTTATGTGTGGTTCTTATCATGATCATTTCTCGGGAACTGACTCAAGGTCAGGGTTCTTTTTAAGATACCTCTTAGAAATCGGAGGTGGAAAATACCTGGTGAATATCCTCGGAACCAATTTCATGGAAAGGCAATTTTTTGGGGGGTTTGATAGCAAAATTTTTGCCTGATTTTTAAGTGGTGTGACAAAAGGCTGCAAACACGCGATAGGATATTTTCTATCACGTGTCAACAAGGTGGTTGACGCGCATCAAAAAACCTCACTAACACGCGTCAATGAGGTTAGTTGATGCACGTCAAAAAGGAGAGTAAGATGAGATCATATATTATACATTAATCGGGCATATTTTGGCCTCATCACTTTTCTTGAGCATCTATAGCTCTCACTTATTCATCATTAATAGTTGCTACTCTCAAAAAAAAAATTCAATTAATAGCATTATGGTTATGTTCTTGAAAAAAACTTAAGACTTACAAGTTGTTCTGATTAATTTAAGTTTAAACTGAAGTTTAATGATGATTTCTAAAACTACATCACGCATTTCTTGAAGAAAAGTACTTCATTTACTATATTGATTTTGGCACACAAAAAATTGCATCTTATGCATTTTATACTTCTTGAGCAGTTTTATTATTGAAAAATACCACCCTCTGTTAATGATTTATGATTTGAAGTACTCGAAGATTAGTTTGTAAATCCTATAAATTCAATTACTTTGAGGATTGGACTTGAAAAGTTTATTTGATGAATTATAATTGATGTTATAATTTCTTTTCTAAGTCTTGCACTTATTTATAGTCTATTCATTCCATCCTTTGAATAGGGTATTCCTTGCTTGTGTAAATTAAAACATAAATGTTGTGTTCACAAGTTGTACTTGTAATTTCTTTCTTTTCTTGCAAATCTATGAACAAAACTTTTTTGAGTTTGTATCGACTTAACCTAGGTTATAATAGCAACTTGAACTCTAGAAAACAATTTGGGGTTCTCTTTGATAGAGTCATGTACTCTTTATCTTGTAAACAATGATGTTTTCCTTGCAGTTTTATTGGAATTTATTACAAATTTGATTCAAATCACGAAGCTTAACTAAAACTATGCCCTGCTTGATTGTGAAATTCAAAGTGGTTTCTTTATTTCTAGAACTTGATAGTTCTTAAATCGGGTTCGTAAATGCAAGAATTATTAAAGTCTTCCTTGTAGCTATATATTAATACTTATGATGTTGTTTCTTCTTTGTGAATGAGGAATCTGCATTTTGATTCTCTTGTTTATGCACTGGTTCACTTTCAACTCTTATTGGTCCATTAAACTTGATTTTGTTTCATTCTTGCAATATCTTGCACCTTTTAAGGCTTGATCTCATTGAGATATTCTTTGGAAAAGGTGTCTCATGGCTATAATCTTTGATGATATTTGAAACTTGATAAGTACTTGGAGTTGAAAAGCTTAAACATGTGCTTTCAATTTTGTCTCTTAAGTCTGAACTAGTATTTGAGTCTATGCATTGATCCTTTACATTTGTTTCTAAGATGGAAATGTCACCCCATCTTTCATAATAGCTTATGTTCTCATGAATTTGTACTTGATTGTATCATAAACAAGATTTTACTTGAACATTAACATGATTATCCTTTAATGTGAGCCCTAAAATTTGTAAGTGCTCTTCATTCAATGTTATACCTTTCAATGTAATATGTTTACTTTGATAAGCTATGACATTTAGATCATTCATGTACCTTATTGACTTGTAATTTGTACTCCATAATTTTCCCAATTCATTAAAAAAATGCATCCTCTTGAACTTTGTACCTTCATTCTTATTTGAATGGAAAATATGAATACTTGCACTTTTCTATCTTGATCATTAGGAAAGGCATGAATGCATTCTTCTCTTGTAGCCTTGAATATTGTTATGTACTGAAAGAAATTTGTACCTATTAGTATAGAATTTAAATCATGTGTTTTTATCTTTTTCTATAACATGTACCTGCATACTTAAAAAAATAGTTAGAAAATAATAGGCTTTTTGGCCTCTCTTATGTTCCATAGTCTTTTTATTTTCTCTTTCTTATTTTGTAATGATTCTAAGAATCATATGTGCTACTATAGAATACTTCTTTACAAATTATGTTTTTTCCTCTAATATACCTTATGCTTCTGATATTTAGAAATTCATTTGCATGTCATTAAAAAGTATATGAGTACAGATCAAACCCTGAGCGCAATAATGATGCCCTTTTTCTTTTATTTTTTTAGGTACACTATAGCTGTTTGCAACACAGATGAAAGAAGAAGTTGGAATTGGAGACAAGAATATTAGAAGAAAAAACCAAGGAAATGATGGGTTTCTTCTACACTCTTTTAATTTTAACTTTATGCACATGTACTTCTTTCTTAAGTAGTTATTAGGTACATCCCACAATTGTGTTGGAAACATTGAATCTCTTCATGAATTAATAACATTAATTTCTATAACTAAGTTGTATACTTATTTTTGCATTCATCGCTTATGACGGATATTGATTGTAGAATGAAATAAACAACTCAATCACATAATTAAATGCATTTAAACATGCAGATATAATGAGTTTGAAAATACTTGTAACTTAATAAAGAACTCTCTTTCATGTAAAGCTATGACTTTGTTTGTTGTTCTTTAATTTAGCATTTCACCTAAGCTTTTATTCTCACCTTCATCAAGGAAATGCACTAGTCCTTCAAGGATTTTGTGTCTCCTTGCTAAAGACGAACATAGAATGACAACCTATATGAGGTGTTACATTTTGTAACATCACACATAGTTGTAGATTACATGTAATTAATCAATTGTAGCAACCTGAAAACACAATAAAACTGTAATTCATCCCTATAGTTAGGTATTTCATGAATTATTTCCATCATAAATAAAGTTTCAAGTTGCCCATTTTTGCACGAGTGTAAAAATTGTCAACATTTCTAGTGATGCTACGGAGAAATTTTCCTGCTAGCTTGTAGACCAGTCCCTTGCTCTTATCCATTGGGCATGGAGTCAAAGCATATAACAAAAATTCCTTTCCGAAAAACAAACTAAAGTTGGGAAAGGATCTGGTGAACTAGATCATGTGCACGAGTGCACTTTATTGAATTGAAAAACATTGCAATGTGCATGAACTACACTTATTGAAAGGGAAATCCTACTCTAACCAAACACTGTATGATTTTCAAAAATAGTGTTTAAGAAACATAATATTCACAAGAATGGGAAGTTCCTCTCCATTCATTCTTGAAATTTTAAATGCATTGTGTTCTTTTCAAGTTGAAATCATGTAGGGACCACTCTATATTGCATCAAACTTTGTGTTGTTTCCTAGCTTTGTACATGATCAACATAATATTTTAACACAATGTCTCCTTCATTGAAGACTCTGAACTTAGCCTTCTTATCAAATGTTTTCGTGATATGTATTTGATTGTTTTCCATGTTTAGATCAACTTTATCCCTTAGCTCTTGAAACTCCATTAATTCTACATAACAAACTTGAAATGCTTCATTCTCAAGTAGTTCCATCCGATGCAGTAAATCTAATGTAGGAAATTAAACCGATATGGGCATTCTTGCCTCTCGTCCATAAACAAGCTTATACGGTAAATTTCCAATTGATCTTTTAGGAGTCACTCTGTTAACCCAAAGTGTTGAATTTAACATCAGATGCCAATCTCTTTGGTTTTCCTTGAGTGTTCTTCTAATGATCCTTAAAATATTTTTGTTATTACTTTCAACTAATCCATTACCTTTTGGGTAATAATTAGATGAAGTACTTACATAAATTCCATGTTTGAGAGCCCAATATGTTATCTTTGCACTAAGAAACACTAAGGCATTATCTTAAATGATAGTTGTTGGAACATCAAATCTATAAACTATACCTTCATAAAATGATAAGATTGAAGTCTCATTATCTTCTTTCAAGGCCATTGGTTCAGTCCAATAGTGTAAAGTAATCCATAGAATTCAAGATCCACTTGTGTCCTTATGACGAAGGTGGATTTATCATGCCAATGAATTCAAGACCCCACTGCAATAATGGATGATCCACTGAAATAGGTTGTAGGTGCAACAAAGCTAAACGTTGTTTTCAACAAAGAAAGCACATTTCTTACACTTTCTAAACCATTCGAAGAAGTCCTTGAATATTTTGGGCTAATAGTAACTAGCTTTCATAATTTTTAAGGTTGTAGTACATGTTGAGAAGTGACCTCCTGCACGTCCTTCATGACATTAGGATAATAATAGTTACCAAGGTCTATGATAGTAAATACATCATAAAAATTCTATTTATCTCTTTTAAACAACACACCATCAATGAAAACATAATGTACATCTTGTAACCTAAAATATCTTCATTTATGCTTGTCTATACCTTCTGGATAAGAATCGTGCTGCAAGTAGTTAATTAAATCAGTCATCTATCTTGGTTGAATAACTTCTTGACTAAGTTTTGGTTGTTGATTTTCTAGTTGTACCAAGATTTATGACTACGACACATGATCTCAGCATGTTGTTCTGGATTTTCTGATTCTGCAACTTGTTGTTTTTTCATATCAATAATTAGATGTTCACACAAACCTTTTCCTCAAACTATTTTCACAACATAGTTGTCAAAATCATACTCCATAACCTTTTTAATCCATCCTTCTCTCTTCTCATTTATTTCTTTGTTCAATAAGAACACTTTAACACTTGGATGATACACTAATACATGTATCTTATTATTGGAAAGCATGTATTTGAATTTCTTGAGTCCTCTATCTCTTGAAAGTACTTTTTTTCAAGAAAATTGTATGTTGTCCATAGTCATGTAATATTTTACTAAAGAAAGTAATTGGCTTCTAAATGTTTTCATCATTAACTTGAGTTAATATGGTTGAAATGGTTTCAGCTCCTACAAGTGCATACATTGTAAAATCCTTATCAAAATTTAGATTTACAAGAGTAGGAGTTTGTGAAATATTTTTCTTGATGGCTTCAAATCCTCTCCTTCCTTCATTGTTTCAAGAGAAGGGTCTTATCTTTATTTAACATGGTTGTTAATGGCTTAACTAATGCTGCAAAATCTAGAAAAAATCTTCTAACAAAGTTGATCTTTCCAAGGAAACTTTGTAGTGCTTTCTTATGATGAGGAAAGGATAGCTATGAAATAGATTCAATTATGAAAGGATCAATAACTAAACCTTATCTTGATACAATATGTCTAAGAAATTTACCTTGATGGACTAAAAATATGGAATTTTGGGATTCAATGATATTCCAAACTATCTGTAAAGCCTGAAAAGTATGCCTTAAATGCATAAGATGTTCATCAGAATTCTTTGAAAATATAGTAACATCATAAAAGTAAACCAATATTCATTTATTTAATAGGCTATGAAAATCCATGTCCATTGCATGTTGAAACGTTGCACCGGCATTGGAAATTCCAAAAGGCATTCTTTTGTAAGCATAACTACCCCACTTTGTGGTGAAGGTTGTTTTCTATCATCTGTCTTCTTCCCGCAAAAGAATCTAATTATATGCGCTATAACCATCCAAAATGAATAAACCGCCTGAACTTGAAAGTGTTCTTAAAATCTTATCCATGGTGGGAAGCATCTAATGATCTTTTTATGATCCTTTATTAAGATCTCTAAAATCCACACATAGATGGATTTATCCGTTCTTTTTCCGAAAAGGAACAATATTAGCTACCCAACTTGAATGCTTAACTGGAAAGATAATACCTAATTTGATCACTTTGGATAACTCTTTCCTCATTAATAGTTCAATCTTTGGATTTACAGGCCTTTTATTCTGCCTAATAGGCTTGGAATTTGAATGTAATTCTATGGAATGTTGAGCTAAACAAGGATCAAAACCTCTCAGATCTTAGTACTTCAAAGTAAAAACATCTCTAAATTATTTGCATACATTGATAAATCACTATTTTTTCAGTTGAGGAACATATCTTTCCAATAAATAGCTTCTTTTCATCATCCACCAAGATCTTTTCGTAGTTATCTGCATGAGTTGAAATCTTGCCTTTATCCTTTCTTAACTGATCATCAAAACTGAAAATATCTTCTAGTGTGACCAGTCCTTAAGGTAACTTGTTTGTCTTTAATTGAAAAATCTAGTCACCATAGAAATGTTGCAGTTTTTCTTGATTTAATAGAAGATTCAACTTCTTGTTGCAAAAATCTACAGATTTTCTCATTGTCTTCAAAAAATTGCCAATTTTCTTCGTTATCAGGTATTGAAGGTCTAATAATCAGCTTTATATGTGGTTGTACTTTGTTGTTTTCGATTTGTTCTAGCACATCAAAGCTAGCACCAACTGCTGCAAGTCTATCTGCATGTTTGTTTTTAGCTCTTGGAATAGATTGCATGTTAATAGCATCAAAATCTTCCATTAAGTCTAAAACTCTATGTTTGTAAGATTTCAGCAATGAATTCTTACACACATTAAAGTTTTTCACTTGATTAATAACTAACTCTAAATCACCAAAAACTTGCAAAGTGTTGATACCTCTTTTTCTGGCCCATTGTAAGCCATGAATTAATGCTTCATATTTAGCTACGTTACAAGTGCATGAAAATTGAATACTTAGAGCTGAAAAATATCTTTCGTTTGTAGGGGAAGTGAGCATCAAACCTACACCTTGTCCTTTCTTGTTCTTGGCTCCATTGAAATGAAGCTTCCATAGCCCTTCTGTTATTTTTTCTATTTTGGAAAGTAAGGGATTGGTGCATTTTCTTCATACAAGCAATAAACACCAAACAAATCTTCCTCTTCTTATTTGAAAGGATTATAAGCATGTTCTTCTTGATTTTTTTCATCCATAAAAAAATTAGAAACACCATCTAGTGCAGAAACATGTGTTGTAACATCAAAATTAGATTAATCTAAAGTTGCATAATTTGCTGCAACATTTGAAGCATGAGGCTCAATATGAAATCTAGCAGAGGCTTTGAATTTATAGTAACTTTGGTTTCATATCTTGTAGTAAAAATAAAAAAATGACCAATATGAAGAAATATAACCTCCTATCTTTTTGTAAAATCTCTTGATAAGCATAAGGCAAAGTAAGGAGGTAAATCTACAACTAGTAACATCTTGTAAGATAGTAACATTTAGGCAAGCATGTAAAGTTACCTCCAAATTTCTAATGATGCAAACTATGTTAGTTGTTATTCCATCTAGCTGCAATACACTTTTCTCTATAGGTTCATACTACAGGCCAATTTTTTTGCAATTGCTTTTGGCATTACTATGTTGCTTACACCATTATCAACCATGCAATTATGAACTAAATGATCTCCAATAATCAAAGATAAATAAAAGGGTGGTGGTTTCTTGATATCATGAGCATTTAAAACTTTTTGATTCATCCACTTAACCTCCTTCATATGATTTTGCTCCATTGTTCCAAGAACCATGTCTTCTTTTTGAGTTTCTCTTTTCTTGGTTTTGATGAAATATGCAACTTAGCAAGCTCATGAGAAAGTAACTCTTGTTTTCCTAGAATACTTAGAGCATCCCATAATGAAATATTAATATTATGCTTTTTCATTATCTCAACAATATTAAAAGAAAAACTATCTTTGAAACAACTTCTACAATTTTAGAATAAGCTTTAGCAAAAATTGACTCTGCTTCAACAAATTTTGAAATTTGTGGTATTAATAGTCTTTTGGGATCAGGATGCAATTGTTTTTTCTTCTCTTTTTGAGCTGAATTTCTTAATTTTTTTAAGGAACAACAAAGGTGTTTGTTATTTTTAACTTGTACTTGTTATTTTTAGTATTTGTAGGCATAACAAGTTTATTTTTGGTTTTTATTTATCCTAAGCATTTTCTTGAGACCTAGTTGTGACCGCAATAAAATATTCATCTCCAAATCTAACTAGATTATGTTCAAGTGGTTTCAGCTTATGAGCATATTTTTTCCCACCCTCCATTTGATGCCTGAATAATGCTTCAAAGGCTGAGGTTGTGCAACAAGGATTACATTCAAGAACGTATTTAGACAATTGGTAGATGAATAAGGTTGATTACAAGGTTGACACCATTCTTCTAAAACCATATTGACTGGAATAAGAGTGCTAGATGATCTAGGAACCTTTAGGTAAACTTTCTTTGGCTGATATGGCTATTTATAGTTCTAATTTTGTTGGTAAGGCTTCCTATTCTATTGATTTTGTTAGTAAGGAGCTTGATAAGGCTTACTAGGCTGAGCTAATTTGTTCTCAATTGATGTTAAATTATTTCCCATAGTCTACAAGGTTTTAAAAGCATCATCTAATGGAGCTAAAAAAACAAGTTATATAATGCTAATAGGCTCGGGGACAGTACCGAATCTTCTATAAGAGGCATTGAAGTCCTTGGTACAAATTTCCTAGCTTGAATAAGGTTGTTTTCATCCCTAATGGCAATATCATAGGATGTTGAGAGAGTTTATCCTCCCATAGACTAAATCGTAGTTGAAATATCAATTTTTAAAGATGCGAGATGATATAGAAATGAATGATCAGCTTGGGGCTTAATACTAACTCGGAATTCTATCCCAAGTTACGGAAAATCGAGAGGTTGAAACTAGCCATAAATTCATGAGGAGCTCTTTTGATTGTAGATAGTTGTTCTATGAGAGATAAATGATCAGAATGGTCTTGAAATTTCTTAAGTAATTTCTCTCCTAACTCATCCCAAGTTGTTATACTCCCTATTTCTAAGGTTTTGTACCATTAAAAATATAGTCTTTTAAATGATGCAGCTAAGAGTATTAAGGCTACATATTCATGAGTTATATTATGAATCGCACAAAGGGTTGCAACATCTTTAATGTACTCTGTAGGAGTAATATGATTTTCACTAGTAAATGAAGGTAAAATTTTCAAGGCAGTAGTAGGTATATCATAATAAACTTGAATTACTAAATGGCTTCCATTAGTAAAAGTCACAAAATTTCTAGGTGGTTGAATAACCATTGGAATAACTAGGATTTGAACAATAAGATTAATATGTGGTGAAGGAAGATTAGGAGGAGGGTTGCCAAAACCAGGCCTATTATAAGGTAAGGTATTGCCAACTCTTCTTCTTCTAGCAGAATTCAAAGGTAAAGAAATAAACTCAAAAGGAATTCCTCTTATAGATGATCTTGTAATTACTTTAGTCATGAAACATGCTGTAAAAAGCTCTAAAATCGGGCCTATGGAGTCATCAAATAAATATTTTGATCTTTAGAATAAATTGATGCATATTTCTTCTCCAAAAGTTAATTTATTTTTCTGTAAATTATTGTAATCTGTTGTAATGCACTACATATTTGATTCGTAGTCCCATTGATCTTGCCAAAAACTATTATCTCTCAAAAGTGTACCCTAGTTGAGAGATGATAGTAGGGGTTCTATGCTTGCTTTTGATCTCTCACTTTCATAGATACAATGGAAAAACCTCAGGTATGTGGGTATACCTATTGTTGAGGTGAGTCTCTGGTATCAAGGCCGGTTCCTTTTTGATGTATCCTAAACTAATTTTTGGGTTTTGAGGGTAAAAAGATGACTGTAAATTAAATTCAAATGGGTGATACACAACAATTGTTGAGGGATTTGTCTAAGTATATGCACAATAAAATTGAGAATGAATTTTTGATCCACGAATGAATGGTTTTCAGTAGAATACTAAGGCAAAACATGTTATGTATTGAGGGATAAATCAAAAAACATAATAAGATAAACATGCACACTAATACTATGCAGAAATTACCAGATTTGCAGCAAGCTAAGATGATTAATCAGGGAATTGAAATTCACAAGAATTAAAAAAGAGATACACAACATTGCAAATAATTGGAAAGGCATAAGTCAATTCTCATTTAGGGCAAAACTGGAAGTAAATTGTTTCAGCACTCCTATGTCCAAAAGTCCTCCCTTTGTGTTTTACCAATGCACATAATATGTACAATAATTATTCACCCAACCCATCCTAAAAATAGGCTAAAATTTTTACTCACCCATGAATGGTAATTTTACCCCTTTATTATAAATAAATAAAGGAATAAAAATAGATATGTTGTTTACAATGCGGCATTAATAGCCTTGGTTACAAAAATAAATTTCATTTTAAGTGTAATTTGTAGAAATTACTACGATCTAATACAAAGAATCCATGAAATAACTACACTGAGAAAATAATTGAAATTAACAACTCTATATTATATTTTGTATTATATATTCACTATTTCATTACACTCCATTATATAGGAGATGTAAAATAACAATCCTTACAACAACATTTGTCTTCATGTACTGACCACATCTTTGTAAAAGCCAAAAAGAAGACGCGCCTCAAACATACGACTCGAAAATGCGACAATTTTTTTTTAAAAAATTTGGTGTGCCCGTATTCAGGCTCGAAACTACAAGTCACGATAATGCTTCAAGGTCAGAGATATTTGAATTTATCTCATTCGACGTTTCACAGAGATAAGTAGGGTCGTCATACGAGTTAAATTGCCTAATGTCTGGTAATATCGTAATAGCAATGTTTTCAATGTTAACCTTAGGGTATGATGTAATTTATTAGGAAATGAATTCACTAACCACTCAATTTTTATTTTTATTTTATTATCCAGTTATATTACATATATCACGATTTAATACATTATAATATATATATATGTATAATAATTATACATTAAGATGTTTACTTGGCCCTAATTTGCTTTATTTACAATGCATGACTTTATGTATTAGATATACAAATCACTATGTTTACATTTAGTATAATATTATACTGAAATTATGCTATGTGTCATACTACTACTATACTATGTAGTATATAATACTTAAGTAATCCTAAGTAGATATCCGGATAAACATATAAAAAAAAAGGAAACCAAAAGACAAGAGTCCTTGGCGAGTCTAGCTTTTCAACTATGTTTAAATTTTATGGTTGGGGCGGTCGATAGCTCACCAACACCTGACAAACACATTTACTTCTTCCTCCTTATGCGTGCAAGCCACACGGAAACCACTGAGCCGCTGTTTGATTTACTTTCAATTACTACACTCAGATTTTGCAAAACGTAATCCTCACACATGGCTGTTGCTTTGGGTGTTGTGCTGGCCCCATGGGTTCAATACGGTGGTTGAAGATGGAGTTATGGTGAGTGGGACAGGGGACACAACAAACAAGCCCCCTTTTCTTTTCTGAGCGCTAAAACAAACAGGCTGTCAACTATGTTGTTATCTGCTCAAGATCGAACGACTTCAATCGATTGCGGATGAGAGAAAAAGGTGGCGGCTGATCAACAAGATGTTTCACCATGGTTTCTACTAATGTAAAACATGCTCAGTCACGGTTTAGGTGAGGATCTCACAGAGATGGATCCGTTTCATATCAGAATATTCATGAAGTCCAATTGGTTTTGCATTTGCGTGAGCATTTCGGAGTGTACGTTGTTACAGTCTAACAACACGATGAATAACAGAGAAGTTCTTTTATTGATACGATGCAAGGGATAGAGGAGGCGTTAAGATCAACAGCCTATCCAACTATGTTGCTATCTATTCAGTATCGAATGCACCTTCATTTTCGGGTTCTGCCTCCAAGAGATTTTTATCAGATCGATTGAGAACAGTGAAAGAGGCAGGAAGTGACTTGAGACAGTATAAGACTTTTTGCAAAAATACATTTGTCACAATTTAGGCTTAAGACCTGCCATTGCAGCTGGGAAGATCCCTTTATTTGGATTGGCAATTCTGTTAGGATCTGGAGGACGTGTTTGACGAAAACAAAGAATCTCGATTCCTTAAAAATATCTTCTGTAACTGATTCCTTCTTAGTGACCAATACAGTTACATAAGTTGTTTTGGGAATGCTGGAAAAGCCTTGGCAAATCAAACTAAAATGAAACAACTATTTACTATTCCAGCAGCCCTTCTTTGGTAAGTCTCCCATTCGCGAGATGCTTAAAAAAAAAACAAATCCAATTACATTTCTTCCCTTTATCTCATTTTGTTGATTTCCTTTTCGTTTCAGGAAGACGAGTCTTACATTGGACTAGCTGAGCTTTGCAAAAGTTTGAGAAACACTCCATAAACTTGCCGGGTTTGACTAAGAGTTTTAGCCAAATGAGTTGGCTCTGTTCATTTTCCTTGCGAGAGGAGTGAACTGAGCCCTTGTCCAGTAGAGGAGTATTATAGGAATCTTGACAAAGGAATTTAAATCTTATATGCATTCTGAAGCACGGTGAGTTTGCATGAAACTATTGGTACTTGATGCAGGCGTGCCGAGTCTGGAGGACTTCTAGTTTAGGATACGTAGGTCCTATTAGTATTATATTTTGGTTGTAGTTTTTGATAACATACTTTGTTGAAACAAATAAATATTAAAGGTATATTGTTATAATTAGAACTTAAAAATAGTAACACATTAGTTGTAATATTACCTAGATATGAATTGTATTGAAAATATTAGTTTTCTTATTAAACATTGAGGAGATATGGGTAATTAACTCATTAAGCTTAGTATTTTTTTTTGCATAAAGATCACCTTCTACACAAATCAATAACATTATATGGGATTCAAAAGGTTTGATTTTACTTCCTTCTATACTTTGCCAATAGTTTTACAATGGATCCATAAATGAAGAAGGACATAAAAGGGTTAGAGCTTAAATGTTCCATTGTCATACTAAAAGCCATTTGAAAACTTAAGTCTTTCCATCAAGTATAAAAGAAGGGATAATGCACTATTTTTCCAACCTTTTCAACACATCACTTTCAAGTACTCAAACAAAATTTCAATATATTTCTTTTGTAATTTCTTTCCAACATTCCACAAAAGAATTCAACAACATTTCCAATAAATTTTAGAGTAAGAACTACTATCATTTCAATGCAACTTTCCTTCAAAATCTTGTTACAACATATCCTACTTCATGTGGAAACAAATTTACAATAATGGAAGCTAGAGAAAGCAAGGCAATATTACATTTTTCATCCACTCAAGGTGGGTAAATACATGATGTTTTTACATTGTCAACAACAAGGTTCTTGTGCTCCAAATATCAACAAGGTGGCTCCTCCATAGTTTGCTTGATTCACAACAAAATAAGGGGAGAGGCAACGCTCTCCTCCCAACCAAATACCCAATGGAGAAGAGAAGCCATCTTCTCCATTGGCCCCCGAGCCCCAACTACATCACAATGGGAGAGAATCCAACTCATGGCAACTACAAGCTTCCACCTAACAAACATAACATTTCACATGCATTTCAAATTCCTTCAAAACAAGAGAATCAACCATCACAACAAGAGGGAAAACAACCACAACAATAAGTCACAAGGCTTACCAAGAAAGCCACAAGAGTAAGACATATGGGGAAGCCACTTATACCTCCCAATGGGAATGGGTGCCACCTAAAAGCCTCCAATGCAAACACAATACCCCTAACAACTCTTATGCCTCCCTCAAGTACCCCTTATCCCTCCATTCACTCTTATACCTCCCTCAACTCTTATGGCTCCCTCAAAGTGAAACAAGAAGAAATGCAAGCATTTCTCTTACAAGGTGGGCACCCAACCCAAGCTCCCTCCTCAAGAACATGATCTCTTATGCCTCCCTCAATTAAGTTCCCCATAGTCTCCTCTCACTCCCAACTTAGGCATTCTACCCATTCCCAACAAGACTTTCAAACAACAACATTCAACACAACACAAAAAAAAAGAATACATTCATATGACAAAAGAAACATAATGCAAGCAAAGGGGAAGCTCCTACCTTTCCATGGTAGAGTTTGCTCCAAATATGAAGTCTCAAATCCCTTCAAGAATCAAGCAAGCATCCACAAGCTCCAAAAATTCACAAGCTTCCTCTAATTCCTCTCCTCCCAAAATACACAAGACAAAAAAAAAAAAAAACTTCCAACCCCCAAAACAAACAAGAGGCTCAAATAAATAGAGAAAGGAGAGGGAGGGATGATGTGGCTCCAAGTAGGATGCCACCTCCTTTTCCCTCCACTCCACATCATTTGGTCAACATCAAATTCCAATGCACCATTAATAAGTGGTTGAAAGAAAAGCAAACAACTTGCAGACTCCAACTAAGCCCACTCCCTCAAAGGACAAAATTAAATTTGAAAGAAAGTGCAATTAATATTTTTACCCTTTTATCCCCCCAAAACACCTAAAAGACCCTAAATTTGGCCTTCCAACCCATGGGTAGGGTTGGCATGGGGTTTTAAGAGGTGTGGGACAAGTTTGACTTGTCCCACAAGCTTTGAAATTTGGCCTCCAAGGCAAAATTCGAGTTTCCCATGTGGGGTAGAGTGTGCTACACTCAAACTCATACACACATCAATCCACACAAAATCCCAAGCAAATCAAATCCTAATAAATGAACTCTCTTAGGTCACATCTTGTAATTAGTTTAGGACAATTTCACATTAACTTAATTAACCCACTACAACCCATGGCTAACAAAGGGGTAAACTCCAATCCAAGGAAAATGAATAACAACATAAGTAAAATTTCACTTACTAAGAGCAACACATACTAACATAATAAAAGGGAAAAATTGAAACAAAACAACACAAGATCCCTAGGTCACAATTTTCCCTTTACCAGATAATTCTAACACACACACAATTACTTGTTGCCATGGTGACCTTAGCTGGATTCTTCTCGAATTCTGATATGGTTGGTCTCCACTCCCAGTATTGTTGTGAATATAATATACCTGCAGAGCAGAAAATACCTCCTTCGGCCTGTTGGCCGCATTAAAACATTCATGCCAAATATACAATATAATCTAAAATAAACAACACCTGATTTACTATCATCTATGCAAGTACGATATCACTTAACACTTTCTATCACATTTCTATTCCACATTTCAGTTATGTCAAAACGATCATCACATTAGTCCAATTATCAAGTTCTACTCAAAATGATTAAACATATCACATGTCATAATTAAGATAAATAACCCTGTCAAAATATACAAATATCGTCATCAAATGTCCACCAGTAAACCATATGCATCATATAAAGATCGAATCAATAACAGTCCAATGTCTATGACATCTACTAGCATGCTAAAACAAGAAGTCATAATAATCCATAAGTGAAGTAATCAGTCTCGAAAACGACAAAACAAAAATGAGTTCGAAGGGAAGTGGGCATTACATCCCCTCCCCTTAGACTCGAATTCCTCTCCGGAAGTCCTTTGGAAAAGGTGTGGAAGCTGTCCTCGTAGGAAAGTAGCATCCTCCCAAGTAGCTGCAGTCTCATCATACCTGTCCCATTGGACCCGAACCTGATCAATCTCTCTGCCGCGAAGGCCCAAGGTCCTGCGATCTAAAATGCGCACGGGCTCCACCATCACCTGCCCTTGATCCTGCACCTGCAATGCAGTCCAATCTAGCACATGAGAAGGATCAGAAATATATCTCCTAAGCACAGAAACGTGAAACACATCATGGACACGTGATAAGCTAGGTGGTAATTCTAGACGATAGGCCAAGGGACTGAGGTGCTCTAAGATCTCAAAGGGACCCACAAACCTAGGAGCAAGCTTAGAACCTTTTCCATAACGGATAGGGCTCTTATGTGGTCTGACACGAAGAAACACCTTCGTGCCTACCTCAAAAGCGTGATCTGTCCTATCTGGTCTGCATACTTCTTACCTGTCTATCCTATGCCTCCTGCATCTCTGTCGATCAAGACAACTCTTTGCGCTCCATGTCCTGTAATAATGCTGGTCCAAGAGAAACCCTGTCCTCAATCTGTCCCAACTAAGAGGTGTCCTACACTCTCTACCATATAAAGCGTGAAAAGGAGCCAAGCCTATAGAACTCCGGAAACTATTATTGTAGGAAAACTCCACCAAATACGATACTCCTCCCATCTTTACCGATGATCCATCACGTACATCTGAGCATATCCTCCAAAATCGATTCACCCTCTCTGTCCGTACATCTATCTCGGGGTGATAAGTGTGTTGAAATTAATCCTCGCTCCGAGGGCATACCGCATGGTGGTCTAGAAATGGGAGGTGTACAAAGGGTCACGGTCGCAAATGATCTTCTGCGGAATCCCATGTAATCTGACAATCTCATCAAGGTATACTCGTGCCACCGCACTCGTTGTATAGGTGGTCTTCACTAGGAAAAGTGAGCTACCTTCGTCAATTTATCCACCGTGACCATGATGGTGTCATGATGGTATCTCAACGTGGGTAACCCAACGATGAAATCCATGGAAATGGTGTCCCACTTCCACTCCGATAAGGCGTGAGAATAGAGAAGGCCAGCGGGATGCTGATGCTCGGCCTTCACCCTCTGGCACTCTAAATAGCGGGATACAAATGAGGCTATGTGTCTTCGAAGTTCTCTCCAAAAATACAAGCTGTCTCGGGGTGGTGTGCATCTTCTTCACCCGGGATGGGCTGAATAAGGTGCACGATGAGCCTCTGTCAAAATATCATGTCTCAAGCCTCCATCTCTAGGAACATAAATCCGACCTCTGTGTCTAAGAAGACCATCTGCCTCTAATGAAAATCCATCAAATCTCCCCTCAAGGGGTCTCTGAGACTCAATCTCTGCTCTGGGCCGCAAGGTAAAAACTATCCCGAGGAAGCTATTGCAAGATCCTATCAAACCAAAAGGACCCACGTGTCCATTTGGAACTTCGAGGCTACGAGAATTATTTTGCATTTTGAATTTTTTGCGCAAAAGGTTAAAAGGTGAATTGCAGACCCATAGGCCTAAATTTTCTTCCAATTTGGTTTTCACGTGTCCCCATCCTAAAGGGGGGACCCATTTTTCAAATTTTTTTCCTTCTAATTTTAATGGAATTGATTCAAACTTCAAAGGGGCATATCTTTTGACCCAAGACTCGAAATATTACAAATCTAACACCATGTTGGAAAGATCTCGATCTCTTCTATGCCATGGGAGTCTGAAACTTTAATTTTTGGGAAGTTAGGTGGAGGTAAAATGGAGAAATTTCTTCAAGCTTTTAATGCAGGATCATCAGTCTCAACAACTAGATCAGATTTGATCTATTTCCGCCATTTCCTCTTCCTTCAAGGCACCGAACCAAGGATTGATGCATTAAAGATGGATTCGGGGTAGATTTTAGCAGATGCATTAGCAACAGTGGTCAATCCTTGACCCATTTTTTCCTGCTTCTCTCTCTCTCTTTCTTCTCTAGAGCTAAATCTATAAAGACCTATGTAGGGCTCATTATAAAAGGGTTGAATATTCTTAGTTTTACAGGCTCTCTTCTCCTTCTAGTAAAGGATTTTTGGGGTTCAGGCCTTCCATTAAAATTGTAACACATTTCTGCCTTTCAGTTATTTTGTAATGAACTGTATCAATCTATAGATCAATAAAATATGTTTGTGATCAATTTTAGATCCTCCTTATTTCTTTTGCTTCTATCTGGTCTCTCATTACAAATCTAGCTATCTATGCTTGTTTATGGTATGCATTTTATTGGTTCATGTCGAAAGAAAATGAAGTTTTCATCATTCCTTTGGTGCATCATCTGGTGGTTTAGTTATTTCTCATTTCATGTATTCTTTTATCTCTACCCCCTTGGCAACTTTAGACTAGATATGAGAAATAGATTCTCTACAAATATTCACATATGCACTTGAACAGAGAAATAATGAACCAACCTTTAATCTGGAGAGATTTTCCAATTTACAAGGTCTGACACCTTAGGAAAAGTTCCATGTTATGTAATCACACCAAATTAATCAGCCTTAGAGAAACAAATCTTTTAGAGCTCATCTGGGGGTGTTGTGATTCTGCACTAACAGTTACACTATGGGTCCTCTCACCCTAGTCAAAAGTCACGGCCTAAATCAGTGAGGACAGGTCAAATCCTCTTGAAGGTGTTATCCATCTCTCCACAACTGAGTGATAAAGGGATATTTAGATTGCATCCCCAGCTACAAAACAACATACATCATGATCTATCTATCTCTAAGCTCCATGTCGAATCTGTGATGTTTCTCAACTTGAAAAGGAGAAAAAATTGTGATACCAACACTCATGGCACCGTTTCCAAGGATTTTTTGAAACACTAGAACCTATTTGTGTGGAAATAACATCCATGGCACCATTTTCATGGATTATTTGAAACACTAGAATCTATTTGTGTAGAAACAACACTCGTGGCTCCATTGTTAGGGATCTATTTAGCATTTTTGGGGATTATTTGAGCTCGAGATTTATTTGTGTGGAAACAACACCCGTGGCACCGTTTCCATAGAATATTTGAAGTATTTTACAAATACAGTACATACAGACCCTGGTAATACTTCTTACATATGTTATGTGCTATTACATTTCTGAAGCATGATTATCTACTCAGATCTGTAAGAATTGTTCAAAGTTAAAAGTTATGAGTGTAATATTTCAACCTTATATAGTTATTGCACTAAATTTTGTATCATCATTGACAAATTTGGGTAGAAGAAGAGAAGATCTTATAAGATTTGCATTAATTTGGTATTGACAAACATTTAATAGGTCTTTCATAGTGCATTTGTACAAACTAATGTGAAAATCCTTAGTGACAACTCTGTGTTGTTTGAATTCTTAATAAATACCAGTGTCTTAACATATATCAAGTAGGATTTGTCATTAATCTCTACAAATCTGGATGGAAGAAGATCTTTCTTCACCGAGGACCCTAGTAGAAGGATTTTTTAGAGTTGGGAAAGTCTAATTCAAAGGGAAGAAGAATTTGGAAGGTTGTTGGAGATCAAGCATCAAGAAAAGAGATCTCTATTGGTGAAACTGATTATCATGTGATTGAAGATTGCAATACTTCCTTAAGTTCATCTGAATCAGGTAGTCTCTTTGTAAATATGAATTCTCTATCTCGAGAGGGGCCTTCATTTGTATTTGAAAATATTACTTCTCAATATGCCCCTGTCTTTTCCACATCTTATAGATTTTTCCAAGAAACAAAGTCTTTAGAGGGTATTCATTCTAAGAATTACATCCATGTACCACACATACCCCTCACTCCCCATCATTTTCTTTCTCCTATAATATAACCTCCTCAAAATAATGTCTCACTTCCACCCAAAACTCCATTTGTTGTTAATACTTTTGGTCCCATCAATTTTAGAGGTATGGTTGGATATCCAAATGTTGTGCCACAAGATGTAATAAATAGATTGCCTAAGTTTTAAGGAAATAATGCAATCATTGGTGATTAGCACTTGAATCTCTTTGTCAATATGATGGAGGACTTTGAAATATAATTTGAGAATGTGTACATTAAATTGTTTATCCATACTCTAGAAGAAGATTCAAGGGACTGGTATAAATCTTTGCTAGATAATTCCATTGATTCTTGGACAGAGATGAAGAATGCTTTTAGATTACAGTATGGAGATAAAATAGAACCTAGGTTTCTTTTATCGAAATTTTAATATATAAAAAGAATCCTAATGATTCAGTGCATGATTTCAATCCAATATTTAACAAAACATTGATAAGGCTAATTGTTAAATCGAGGTCATGTGATGAATCATGTCCGATAAAGTATTCGGATGCATTTGATAAGAAAGTTGCTTCTTGTTTGAGGGATAAGAACCTTGGAACTTTGAGGCAGGCCTTTACCATGGCTTGCAAACTAAGAACAACCTTAGAGTAGTTGGAAAACCTCCTAAGAGGGAGGGTGTTAAATTGATCAACCCAGAGAAGTCTCAATCAAGTAAGGTTTTGGATCTTGAGGAATTTGTAAAGACTTTGGTCGGGGCTATCAAAGAAATCTCTTATAAGCTAGCTAAGGCATAGAAAGGAATTAGACAAGGTTCTCAAGGTCAGCATAGGCAACAAGGACAAGATGGATTTGCAAATTATCCTAGAAATGATCATAGATATGATGAGAGAGGTAAAGGACCCATGGGAGCTAGACAACCCCAAGCTAGGGAAAATAGAGTAATCCTTGATCCTCTAAATGCCAGATTTTTTGTTGTTGAAGAGATAAATTAAATTGATTGGTGTGAAAATGTTTCTTATCCCACCTACCATGTGAAGTGATCAGTAAGTTGGAGAAGCTGATGATGATGATAACACTGATGATGTATAGATGGTGGATTTCTCTATAAGCTCAAAGCATGGAGAAACTTCAACTCAAGTAATAAGTGTAAGTACTACTACAAGATTTTTGGAATTACATTCACTGGGTACCTCTTATTCCTCCCTCTCATACTGTAAAAATAGATATGGTACAAGTTTTTGAACTTCCTAACAATGATTTTGAGTACCTAAGATCTCTAATGTTTAAGAAGTATGATGGAGGAATCCCATCAAAAGAGGATATACAGATGTTAATGAATGTTGTTGTTGCCTAAGAAAAAGAGTATAACATAAGAAGTAAAGCTATCAAAGGGTAATGCCTCAAGAAAAACCAAAAACCCCATTTCTCAAAGCAATATCATGAAAAAACTCCAAAGAAATATGCATTTGGAAAAGGCCTTGTTGTCTCAAGTAGAAACCGGTGTTCCCACCCATGCCCAAAATATGAAAAATATTGTGCCATCCGATGAGTTTGTCAATATTTCTCCAAATGTTGCTTTTCCCAAATACATTCCTTATGACATTGCCCAATTCTTGATTCAGATCAAGATTTATGTTCCAATTTTTAATCTGTTTAGGATTCTGAGCACAAGAAGGGCATTTGAGTATTTGGGATTGGAAGAAGATAGGAGTAACCAAGGAAGAAATATAAATAATATATACGCTCCTCCTTCAACCATGGCAGACCTAGAAAAACCACCAAAGATAGGAGGAGATAGGTAAACCACATAAAGTTTACTTGGGAACATCTTTTTTTGAGTCTCAATTAAATGTTGATCCATTTTTACAATGCTGATTATTAAGGACAGATGATGTAAAATTGTATGTTTGATTCCGGAGCATCATGTAATGTTATGACTCTAGAGGTCATGAATGAATTGAACATTAAAGTGACAATAACTTATGGAAGGTGTACTGTAATGGATTCTAGAGAGGTGGTAGGATGTGTAGAAGGTTTAGTGGTAAAACTTGCAGCTTATCTAGGTAAGAATTTGATACTTGATGTTGTTATTATTGATTTCCCTACCAAATTTGGCATGCTATTATCAAGAAAGTGGGCTGCAAGTATTGGTGGAAGTGTTCAAATGGATATGTATTTTTCCACCATTCCAATTGAAGGCATCCATGTAAATTTGTATGGAGAGAAGAAGATGTTACACCTCATTAAATATACCAATAATGCTTCTTTTGAAGTGTTGTATGCTAATGTAGATGCTGCTAACTTTGTTGGATTTGCTAATGGAAAAGAGCACAAGATTGAATAATGTAAATGTCTTCAATAAGTAGGTTTTCTTTGGACCTTGTTATTTGATAGAGCTTGTTCCAAGTTTGGAAATGGTGCTAGTATTATTCTCGATTTCTCCGTGCCATAAAGAGTTTGTTTTTTCTTTTAAACTCAACTTTGAATGCACAAACAACATTGTTGAATATAAAGCATTGTTATTAGGTTTGAGAATTGCATGGAAATATGGTGTAAAGGATATTAGTGTCAAAGGAGCTTCAGAATTGACTATCAAGTGGATTAGAAAATTGTATGCTACTAAAAATCAGAGAATGCAACAATACAAGCATGCAGTCTAGGATTTGATTGAAATGTTTGACTCATTTAATATTGTGCATCATGATAGAAATTTTAATGTTGTTTTAAACAAGTTAGTAGTGATAGGATCCATATTTGGAAATTGTACAGTATCTCCATTTTGTGAGTATGATGTTTAAATACTAACAAGGCCATCTATTTTTGACAATGTTAAAATTTGGAAAGTGTTCGATGATGATGCCTAGGTGAAACGGTTTCTGCAAAACCAAGGCAAGTTTGTTGACCAAAATATAGATTGGGAACCAATGGTGTGTGTTGTTGAAGGAAAAGAAACTTTATTTGGCAAAGACATCATCCAATTGAAGACAAACACGATTCCTAAAGGTTTGGTGGCACTTGAATCAAACTTTGATAATGTTGATTGCATTATTAACAAAAGTATGTTGATTTCAAGAGATGTGGAAGAGCATGACCTAGGCACAAAGGAAAAACCACATAAAATCTAGTTAGGAAGCAATCTAAGCAAGGAAGAGAAGCAATCCTATGTTCAATTGTTGAAGAAATATCAAGACTACCTAGCTTGGTCTTACTTTGAGTTGAAGGCATATATGGAATATTTTTTCCAACATGAAATTCCTCTTGAATCTAATGTCAAGCGTTTCAGGAAAAATAGAGGCCAATCAATTTCTCCTTTCTTTGAAGATACAAGAAGAATTGAATAAGTTGAGGGATGGAGGGATCGATCAAACCACAAGGTACTAATCTTGGGTTGCAAATTTATTACCTATCGAAAAAAAGAATGGTGATACAAGGATGTGCGTAAACTTTAGGAACTTGAATAAAGCATCATTGAAAGATAATTACCCTCTCGAAAAACATGGAGAATATGCTACATTTTGTAATCTAGTTCGAATTTTTATCCACTTTGGATGGTTTCTCTGGCTATAATCAAGTTATTGTGAAGGAGTTAGAAATAATAAAGACTTCCTTTACCACTCCTTGGGGAACTTATGTCTATGTCAGGATGCCTTTTAGCTTAATGAATGCTGGAGAAAATTTCTAAAGAGCAATGGATGTAGCATTTTCTAGTTATATTAATGATTTCATTGTTGTTTATCAAGATGATGTAACTGTGTTTTCCAGAAAAAGAAATGATCACTTGCAACACTTAGAGAGAATTTTGTTAAGGTGTAGAGAGTATGGTATATCATTGAATCCCAAGAAGTGCCATTTTGGAGTGCAAAACGAAAAGTTTCTTGGTTACATTGTATCAAAAGAAGGGGTTATGATTGACCCCGAGAGAGTGGAAGACATCAACAAGGTTCCAATTCCAAGAACTAAGAAGGTAGTTCAATCCTTCTTTGGACAAATAAAATTTATCGAATATTTGTGTCTAACTTTCTTTGAGATGAACATCCCTATTACTAGCATGTTGAATAAGGAACAAGTTATCAAATGGGAAGAAGCTTCCATACATGCTTTCAATGGGATCAAAGAAGAATTAAAGCATAGCCCTGTTTTAGTAGCTCCAAATTACAAGAAGGCTTTTCAAATGTTTTCTTTTGCTTTAGAAAACACTATTGCATCTATCTTGTTGTGCAGAAGGATGGTGAAGGGGATGAGATACCAATTTCTTTTTCAAGTAAGGCAATGCAAGGAGCTGAGTTAAAGTGCACCATCATGGAGAAGCAAGCATTTTCCTTGGTGAAAGAAACAAATGTTTTCAAACCTTACATCTTGAGCTCTAAAGTTGTTGCTTATATTCCCACACCATGGTGAAATATGTCTTATCGAGATGGAGGTATCAAGAAAATATGTAGATGGGAAAACAATTTATAGGATTATGACATGGGTATCCGAACCAAAAAATTGATAAGAGGTTTGGGCCTAGCTAAGCTTATGGTTGAGATCAACTTGAAAACTATTGAGGTGAATGAAGTAGAAGGAGAAATGGTGGATGTCCTTGAAAATTTAGTAAGCTCTAAATGGTACAAAGATATAATATTTTATCTCAGACATCTATGTTGCCATGAACATCTGAGTAAAAATCAGAAAAGAGCTCTTAAGTTAGCCTCTCAAAAATATGTCATCAATGATTTTGGGTTAGCTCGGAAGAACCCAGAGGGAGTGTTCTTGAGATGCATTAATGAGATTCAAGCCCCAAAGGTAATTTCTGATCTCCATGGAGGATTTTGTGGTGGACATTTTGCTAGAAGAGTTACAACACATAAAATCTTAAGGGTTGGTTATTAGTGGCCAATTATTTTCAAATATACAACTCTATTGGTTAGGAAATGTGAAACTTGTCAGCATTTTTCTGGAAGAATGAAAGCTTCAGGTTCCCTTCCTTTGCAACCTATGTCAATTGAAGTCCCATTAAAGCAATGGGGAATGGATTTCATTGGAAAAATTTCAAATCCTTCAAGTGCTGTTCATAAATGGATTCGTACAACCACTTAATATTTCACTAAGTAGGTTAAAGAAATCCCCACCAAGAAAGCAACACAAGTTATCATGGAATTCATTCGAATCAAATCATATGAAGATTTAGAGTGCCACTAAGTTTTTTTTGCTGATAATGCCATGAGTTTTAGAGCCAAACCTTTAGCGGCGATGTGCAAAGAGTATGGAATCAATTTGACATATTCTTCTAACTACAATCCCAAGGAAATGGACAAGATGAGTCCAATAATAAAAACTTGTTGAAAGATCATTAAAAGAACCTTGGAGATGAAAAAATGAAGTGGGGAGAGAAATTTAAGTTTGTTGTTTGGGTGACAAAATAACTATCAAAAGAGCTACTAGTAAAAGACCATTTGAGTTGCTTTATGGAACTTAATCTTTGCTTCCCCTTCATTTGCAATTGTCTTCATTTTAGTTTCTTCAAAAAATTGAAGATCAAGAAGTTATTCCATATGATTCTCGAATCAATTAGATTATTGAGTTATATGAAGAAAGAAGGGCATCCCATAAGAGGCATCCAAGTTCGAGAAAATTTGAAGTTATTTGACAAGAAAGTGACTCTAAGAGGTTTCATCATTGGGGATCTTGTGCTATTATGGGATAGCAGGCATGAATATAAGGGCAAGCATGGTAAATTTGATACATTGTGGATGGGCTCTTATTCAATTGACATTCGAATTGGTGAAAATACCTTCTTCCTAAAAGAATTAGATAGCTTAACTCGCTTGAATTGCCTATTAATGGTAGGCATTTGAAACATTTCCTTGATTGATTTCTCAAAATCAAGGTCTACTCCATTGTATTACATATATAGTTTGGTTTCTTTCTTCTTTCATGTTTTTCTATTTTTTTTTTCCTAGTCCTTAGCATCCATTTTCTTGGTTTCTCGTTTTCCTGGGGGAATTGGTTATTATTGTTCTTCTCTCGAAATTTTATTCTTTGAATCCATTTCCCAATGGTCTATTTTTGCACTTAGTCTCGCTATTTATTCTTGTGACACTCACAGGAGTGCCCATCCCCAATTCCAGAGCCAATGTTGGTGCTCAATTTGATCTCCCCATTTGTCCTTAAAATTATTTAGTTTGTGGGCTCTGTAGTGTTTTCTATCTCCCCGTATTGATGCATGAAAACTCTATCCACAATTTGGTTTCCATGATCATTTCCTTCCTTGGTTGAGGATCACTTAAAGTCTAGAATTTGTTTTTCATTCCTTTGTCCATGTGAAAATAATTTGTAACTTGGGTGAAAACTAAAGTTTTTTCCTTCCTTCCATTTTTCCACAGTCACATTTTGTTTTCCCTGTCATTTTTGTCCCAAATATCTGTGGAAACATGATTGGATGTGGCTCAAGATCATATTTGGGCCTTATATCATTTCCAAATTCTCTATCTTCAACGAAAGATTCATTTCAAGACGCAAATGGTGATTTTCATGCATTTTACACTTGGTTTTAATGTATTTGTCCCCGTCAAATTTATATCTTAGCATCTATGGAAATGTGGCCCTTTCTAGTTGGATGCGGCTTGGCGAGGCACTTTGAAACTCTAAAGCCCACTTCAACTCAAGGATTTTCCATGTGCACTTTGAAACTCTACGGCACTTTGAAACTCTAAGGCTCATCTAAAAATTTGCCTATTGGTTTGGCCTTGGAATTGTCCCGGGAGACACATGGAGGTTTCTGCTACTTTTCCCAGACTTAGACATTATTTTCATGCACTTGGTATACTTTTTTTGGACCATGGACATGTGGAGGGCCCACGATCATTTGAAGATCCACCTTAGGGTCCTGTTAGCATATGGATTTGCACACATGCAAATGACATTCAACATTGTGGGAACGGAGTCCCTCCTCAATGAAGGTGAGGCTGCCTTTATTGAAAACTAAAACTATATTTACATTTTTACATTCAAAATTGTATGTGGACGTGGGTGTTTTGGAACATCAATGGAAAAAAAAAGTGAATGAGGGAGATAGAATGAAATGAAGGAAAAGAGTGGAATGGAATGAATCTGAAAGAACATGCAAGAGTTAGGTAAAAATAGAGCCTAATATTGCATGAAGAGGAAAGATGAACAACCAAGAAAAATAAAACTGAGTTTGAGTTATTAAGAAATAACGTGTAAAAGGGCACACTCATGACCAAGTAGATAATCGAGCTTGATCACTATGAACTAGAACAACCAATTAATAATGTTGACAATAAGATCAAAGATAATATTTGTATCCAAGATTCCAACACCTAACATCTAATGAACATAAGAACATCAAATGTTACAAGAGACAATGAACAAGACACAAAGTTTGTATTCCATTAACTCCAAAAAAAAATTTCACAAAAGAACACAAAGTTTCTTCCTAAAACAAAGCTTACACAAAAGTATTTTCTTCTCCTCTCTCAAAGTCACCCTTTAAAATGAGCTCCTCACTACCTTTTATAACCCAAAATTTGGTTACAAAGTAGTTAGAGTTTTACAAGATCATTAAATAAGGCACTTAAGTGACCTTTGAATTTTTCAACAACTTTATTAAAGACAACCCAAAAATAGAAATTACTTAAAATATCCGTTGTTTCCCAAAAGCAAATAATAAAACATTTTAAAATATAAAATAATAACTAGTTCCTTATCCATTGAAATGGGGTCCACCTATCTCAAGCGTATGAGAAATGGACTCTCCCACTTCATTAGATACTAGAAAATCAACTCCCTACACCATTGGTGAAATTAGGATCGACGCTTTTCCTAGTTCAAAGGATATAAACCTTCCCAAAGTTTCAAACATCTTTTTCTTCTTCTAGAGGTTCACTTGGTCGAAGAATAGCCTCACAAAATACCCAAAATTCAAGAATTCTACTTGGCATATCATTTAAATTAACAATTTTTGATTGAGCATTCTCAAATAAGTTCTTCAATTTGGCACACCGCTCCATAGAAACTAACGAGAAATTGTTGGCAGGAGTGTACATGTCCTTAAAAAATTGTGAAAATTATTCTTCCACCCGCTCCGATGAATAAATTTGATTATGCTCATTTACGAGGTTACAAGGAATCTCAGCCATGAATTCTCGAATCAAGGAGAGTGAAGTGAAGGCTTCATTGAACATGGTGTCATAATGGATCATAGAATCCTCCAGAAGTATTTTTCTTGATTTGAGATGCAGACACCAAAGAAAATGTGTCCCTTGATGTTCAAATTCGAGAATTCCTTCAATAGCTAAAATGAAGATTCCATGCTTGTCATTTCTTGTAAACTAGGCAATATATCATCCAAATTTGATATAGCAGAAAAAAATTCTTTGAAAGAAAGAATTGGATCCAAATACGCATTGATATCTTCATGAAGATTAATCATGCGGTCTTTATCATCCCTAGCCTAAAATGAGAATCTTTGAAAGCCAAGTTTTAGTGACATGGCCCAATGTGTTTATTTCCTTTGACAAATTGAGAGTATCTTCATCCGGGGCAGCCACGCATCAAGTACTGGGAAGGTGGATGATATGGGATTTATCAAATGTTGAACATATTCCACCAATTGATTTTTTCGGCCTTGAGCCGAGAGTTTTGAGACTTGTATTTCTCAAGCCTCTTTGAAGACGATATCAATTGAATCTCGAGCCATCGCCATGTCACTTTCTAATGTAGATATTCCAAGTCCTAGTCTAGAAACTTCATAGTCGGTGAGGCATCATAGCATCACGCTCCTTAACCACTTATGGATGGCAAGGTTTGCAAATTTGTTTCCATCATTATCCACCATTATTCGAGAAAGCACCTTAGGCTTCTTAGGAATGGACTCATTCAAAAGTTTGAAAAGGGCATCAAAATCAATGTCAATTGGCTTGACAACTCTTTTCCTTTTCTTTACTTCAAAATCAACCCAAGAAGGAGTATCATTCACTATTTCACCATACAGAATCCTCGGAACTTGAATTGATATTCTCATTATTCCTAACATCACGAGATCCTTCTTTAATCCTATCTACGACCTCGATTTGAGGAGACACAACCTCAATATCCACTTCCTGATTATTTGGGAGATTTTGGGAAATCCTTTCATGAACTAAATGCTCTGAAGTGTTTGATATTTGAATTACCTACACCTGAGTGGATGCTTGTTTGAAGCATGGCTAGGAATCATTAGCTACTAGCTTCTGAGCATTATTAATGATGTGGGTAGAAGAATCTCTACTCAAGGTAGAAAATCCAGACACATGATCTTTTCTTTCTTCGGGGTTAGGATCTTTAGATCTTTCTCCTTGTGACACGTTACTTGGTGAAGTGGATTTAGGCAACCACTATTTTCTTGCCTGTTGTGTATGATTGGATGGTAATGAGGTTGATCGAGAAGAGAATTTGGTCGAAAGGATACCCCCTCGTATTGGCAATTTTGGTGATCCTAAAACATGATCTGGAATGGATTACAATTTGGCAAGTTCTCTATCATACCAAGATATGCTTATTTCAATAATTGGTTGGTTCTTGCCATCAAGAGAAAATTCATCTCTTCTAGTCCAAATCGATTCGAGGTAATTGGGTAAAGGCAACAAAGATCATATGAGGGATCAATGACATCTTCATCATCATCTATGAATGAATTGGGAGGAATCTTGATGTGGAAAGCCTTGACTGAGCAAGTGTTGGGCGAGAGTATCCCATCTTCTTACCTCATGTTCATCCGAGCAAGTAGCCCGTAAATCTTCCATGGTAGGATTATGTTGGAAAATTCTCCCTCCTAGGCACGTGGGTAATGTCTTGAGCTATTTGCTACACTTTTTCTAACTTCCTCACGCTCCCAAAATATTTTGTATATATCCATTGATATCAAACTGGGCTCTCTTCACATATGGATGGATGGTTATGAGAGGGAACTCTTTTTCCATGAGTTGTGCATTGAAAATATTTGGACATTGGTACTCCCCGATTTGGATCGGGAAATGAATTCCTGAATGGTGCTTGTCACTAAGAAGGTAGTGAACTTGGAATAATTGTCGCGCTACTCCATTAATGCCCATCTATCACTAATGTTCTTATGGAGTTTCCACAGGTACCAGCAAAGCCACTCACGTGAATGTAGAAAAAGATGAAAATCGAATAAACCAGTTCCCCATTGGGAAATGACACTCACGGCTTCTTTAGAAAACCTTTCCTCGTATTCCGATTCAGTTCGGATCACGTGAAAGGTGAATACATTGTTGACTCTTCTAAAATGGTGAACTATTTTTGAAGCCGAGATGAGGGTAATAGTGGAAAAAATTGTTCGACGGCCCCATGACCCCTCTCGTTTCAAGTCCCAAAAATAGCTTTCTTTGTGCTACTGCATAGGGCAGATATGAAGTTGTGTAGAAGCATCCAGTCATCTTAACTTCTATCAATTGTTTGTGAATGGTGTTACTAATTATGGTGGCCCAATCCACAAACTCTTTCCTGGCTAGGATGATGTAGATAAACTGATACATCCATGGGTGGAAAATCTTAGCAGAAGGTAGGCTGAAAACTCGACTTAGGAGAGTGATCATGTCTCTGATTTCTTTCATGAACTCAATGTGGTACAGTTCTTTGGGAAGCCTGTCAATTCGAGGTCTCTTTGTTTCTAACCAATTGTTGTTGACCATTTTACTCCATCTCAGTATTCCTCATCCCATAACTCTTGCGTTGATTGGCGAGTGATATCCGCATTCTCGGGAAAGTTGGGTATTCCGAGAAACTCCTCAGTGTGCTTAGGTGTGATTAAGAGGAAAGGCTCACTATTATCTTTGAAAATTCCTCATCTCTCAGGGTCATAATGCTCCACGCAAGCAATAACCAATTCTGGACACTACACCAAGATAGGAAATGTTGTTGCTTGGGGTAGGCCACTATGGTAAAGTCTATTTGAGAAAATGTTTTTGCCTTCAGTTTTCACTCGCTCGTAGAACTGTTGCACTTTGATGTGACCCAGATTTGTATCAGTGATGTTGTCATATGCCGAATTAATGGAACTCGGAGGGATAATTCCTTGGAATTCATACTTCAGGGTGGATTTGTTAGATTTCTCCATTGGCTTCCTCGATCTTCCCACAGATTTGGATTTTTTGGCCATTATGAATTTAACAAAAAAGTGACTCAGGCATGCCAAACAACGTAAATGGGGCCGGGTCTCAGTCTCCAAAACCCCGTCGACGCAAGAAAAATATTTCTTGTTATAATATTATTATTATTATTTTAAAACTAATAGTAATAATTGTCCCGGATTATAATTTTTTTAAATTTCAATACAAGCATATCAAAACTAGGCACAAGTTTCAAATATGGTGAAAACAATGATATCTATTTATTTATTTTAATTAAAATCTCCTGATTTTGTGAATGCATGGAAAAATGCTCTAAAATTTCTAATCAATTTTGTTTTCCTTTAATGCTGGCAGCATTATAGCATTGGAAATTTGTTTTCCACTGACTTCAAATCAATTTTGTTGTCCTCCTTTCCTTTCTCCCCTGTCAATTTCTCCCCAAGGCATGGCTTCTTCCTTCAGATAATTTAAAAACTATTCTTCTTTCTTTATACGTGGAAAGGAAAAGATTTTTTTTTATTGAAACTTCTCCCTCCTAGGCGCGTGGGTAATGTCTTGAGCTATTTGCTGCACTTTTTCTAACTTCCTCACGTGTGGAGACTCCTTCCTTCATTATTTTCCTTTTTAATATTTCTGAACTGTTCTTCTTTCTCTATGCTCACGTGCCTCCTTCTTTCCACGTGGGATTCTTGTCCTGAGGTGGCCTGCTCTTTCTCTTTCTCCCTGCGTGGGAAGAGTTCTTGATTTTATTTCTTTGATATCTCTGTTCTTTCCTTCATCTAGGTGCGGCATGCTTCCCTTTTTTATTTAAAAACTTTTTATTCAATTGTGTTTGGATTGTCCTCCTTCTTGGGTGCGTGTGGATTCTCCTTGGACCTACGTGATCCTCTTTCCTAGGCGGGTGGTCTTCTTCTATGCTACTCTTTGTACTATTTAATATTTTTGAACTATTCTTTCTCTCCCTACATGCGTGGAAAGGGATTCTTTTTTTTTTGTCTTCTATTTCTCAGGCGTGTGGAATTCCATATGGCTATGCGTGGGATCCCTTCATGCTTGGGAATGCGTGAAATTGGATTTGTTTGTTATTTTCACCTCTACCCTTGGCATGGCTTCTCCTTTTCTTTGTCCTTAGCTGGTCTATATCTCCTTCAGTATTTTTCTTTTTAATATTTCTCTCTCCCAAGGTGTCTCCTTCAAGCTACTGCTTGGACTTATTTTAATTTTTAAAAATTGTTCTTCTTTGGCATGCGTGGGAAGTTGTTTAATCTAAGTTGTTTCTTCTCTCTATAGAAAAATGCGTGGAAGATTGTTGGATGTGACAAAATATTATGTCCTTTAGAAGAAATAAGAAGCAAAGTTTCGCATAAATTTTTCCAACGAGTTTGATGGAGGAAGTTATGAGGATTAATCTAACTTCCTCTCTTCCCGGGTAGTGGGCTTAAGTGCCAGGGGGAAATGTGGAAAGCAACGGACAATTGCCAACAAGAATGGCAAAGTGGGTTAGCAATCCCCATTCAATTTCCCCATGTGGGAAATTGGGGAATTTCTTGCCCGTAAGCCAATCCATGGTTTGGCAATTGGTGGAGAAAATCCCACAAGCGGGAAATTGGAAGAAGATTGCCAGGAAAGGGGAAATCCAGTTCGGGAAGCCAAATTGGCATTCCTAGCAGCTAAGCATAAGCTTACTTCCGGTAATTAAAATTTGTTGAATGATCTTTTAATTTATATTTATTTAATTAAATACTTCTCAAGTTATTTAAAAATCAATTTTATCAAACAAGAAGCAATTAATTAATTAAATATTAATTAATTAATTTTAATGTATTTTAACGTGATTTAAAGCTTGACGGGAAGAGTTCTTGCCGAAAAGGATGAAACGAAGACCAAAATGATCACAAAAATGAGATGATCGCAATGAGGGCAATGAACCATGCAAAGTAACACTTTTCAAATTTTTCAAATTTTTCATTTTTTATTATTTTTTAATAATTTTGCAAAGTCAAAATTAGCTGATAATAGCTGGCTCTAATTGGGGACAAGGACTTCATGGATGTAACAACGGACCCAAACCAAAATAGTCATGAACATGATCACAAAATGATGGGGCACAAAAATGGGGCGACACAAGAGAGGAGACCGAAAAATAGGGAAACAAACAAACCAAAATCCTAATTACCTATGTACATACTGGGAACAATCCATTTTCAATTTTGATAGTGCTTGAGATATTTCCCACTGTAGGGCAAAGGAAAATGAGTTCCATCAGGATATGACAAGTAATAGGTACTATCTCCACAGAAATGCCTTATTTTGAACGGTCCTAGCCATGAGTCAAACTTCCCATGCTTTCCTTTCGGATCACATCTTTTTTCCTAGACAAGAACTAAGTCATTGATTTGAAACTGTCTCTCCCTAGTTTTCATGTCAAACAACCTATTTACCATGGATTGATGTTCCTTGATCCTATTTTCCACTTGACTTCTTTGTTCCTTGATCTTGCTTAGGAACATGATCCTCTTATCTAATGCATTGGTGAAGCATTCATCATCAACTTCCTGAGCTAACTTTAATGTTGGTAACTCCAATGTGATGCAAATTTGAGCATCAATTCCATACAAAAGTTGAAATGGAGACATCCCGATTTCCCTTTTGAGAATTATGCAATCAGCCCACAATGCATCATATAAATTTTTGTGCCAATTTCTTTGATTTTCTTCGACTAACTTGCGCACAATAGTAATGAGGTTTTTGTTCTGGATTCAGCCTGACCATTTCCCTAAGGGTAGTAATATAATTAATGAGACAAAGATATCCCATATCCATAACAAAAACCTATCACCTCTGTAGAATAAAAACTTGAGGCATTTTCCATCACAATCTTGTGTGGAATTCCATAATGAACCAATATATTTTCTTTGATGAAATCACAAATATCATAGTAGATTTTTGTTTCACCGATATAGCTTCCACCCACTTTGTAAAGTAATACGTGGTGGTGAGAATGTGAGTATGACCTAGAATTAGGATTCAAAACCCCGATTCTAAACCCCATTGTTGAAAGGGTTCTTCAATGACAAGTGGCTTCAAAGGCAAAGCTGTGAACTTTGGTCTTCCAACAAATTATGATAGGCTTCACATTTTGTCACTCATTTATGAGCATCAAAAACATAGTGGGCTAGTAATAATGTGCTCTCAAAATTTTATGGGCTGTTACTGGGCCAGAGAAATGACCACCACAAGCATGATTGTGGAAAGCTTCCAACAACCTAGGTTGTTGCTCTTTATCAACACATCTAAGGAACATGTCGTCAATTCCTTTATTGAACAACATGTTATCCTAAATGACGTACCTGACAGCTCTTAATTTGATAGCTCATTTCTCTTTAGTTGTTAGATTATCCGGACACTTGCCATATGTGAGGAAGTAGGAAATATCGAATACCATTCATCTCGTAGATCGACAAAAACTACCAATGGTAAATTTTCTTCAACTGGTTCTTCTTCAGAGTTATCTCGTGGTTCATTCTCTGCAATGAGTTGGCAGAGTCCTCTTCCTTGAACCAACTTGGTAGGCTTGATGTCCAGATCATATTCTTGGATCTTGGAGACCCAATTACCTCTCTTAAATCCTTTTCCTATTATTTCAACATTGATTTCACCGTGATGTCCGTAACTAAGACTTTGGTGTGAGAATTCAACATGTAATACCTAAAGTGTTTCAGGGCTCTTACCACTTCATACACATGTCTCTCAAGAGGAGTGTAATTAATTTCATGTTTCTTGAATCCCGAACTCATGAATGCGATAGGATATTTGATCCCCTCTTGATTATGTTGTCAGGATGGTAGAGATTGTGTGTGGCGAAGCATAGCAATAGATTATAAAATACTTTTTAAAATTGGGACACACCAATGTAGGAGCTTTTGCAATAGCACTCTTGATTTTCTCAAATGCCTCTCTACCTTCCTTTGACCATTTGAATGATTCTTTCCTTCCATCATATCAGCGATTTCTTTAGTCACCGAGAAAAATATGGCACGAACCTTCTCAAAAATTTCACCTTCCCAAAGAAGGAGTGGACCCCAGGCTTACTTGTAGGCAAGGAAAGATTCTTGATAGCTTGAACATGTTCAGGATCGATCTTAGTTCCTTCCTTAGAAACAATATGACCTAGGAGTTTCCCTTCTGTAACTCTGGAACAGGACTTTTTTGGATTCAGAGAAATCTTATGAAGTCTACACCTTTGCAATATTTTCTCCAAATCCCTTAGGTGATCTTCTCATTTCTTAGAGAACACTGTCAATTCATCTAGGTATATCACAATGATCTTGTCTTTATAATTTACAAATGCCATATCCATGGCCCTTTGAAAAGTTGCACCAAAGCATTGATCAAACCAAAGGGCATTCTTCTATACGTGAACGCACCCCCGGGGGTAGTGAACGTAGTTTTATGTTGATCTTCTCTAGCCACTTCAACCTAATTATAGCTAGAGAAACCATCTAGCATAGAAAGCATTTTAGATCTAGTTACTATTTGCAGAATATGGTCCATGACCGGCAGCGGTGGGTATTTATCCTTCAAAGAAGCTCGATTAAGATTGTGGAAATTCACGCAAATCCTAATTTCTCCATTTATCTTGTGAGATGGTACAATATTAGCTATCCAAGTCGAATGTCGAATAGGAAAAACTATTAGTGCATCTAACATCTTTTGAACTTCATGAAATATTTCCCTACAATCTTGGGATTATATTGTCTTTGTTTTTTCCCTGAATGGAATCGCACCAGCTTCAAGGGTTTGGCATGATCCATTTCCCTAGGTTGGAAAGACTTCAAGTCTTGATATGAATAAGCCAAAACATCGAGTATTTAGAAAGGAGGCTTATGAATTTCCTGCACTCCTAGGTGAGAAACACTTACCAATATCAATCAAGTGAGGTTTATCCTTAGTATCGATATTAACTTGCTCATAGTCAATGTAATTCGTAGGTCCTACTCGCTCTTTCTCTTTGATAAACCTGTCATGTTTGTCAAAAAGTTCTTCAAGTGAAGCTAATCCTTTGGGAATTTTATTTCCTTTGAGTTGAATGATACCATCACTAGGATCTTCATTCTCATCTCCTTCCCGAATGGGTGAGGTAGTTGATTCATGAAACACCGAATCACTTCCTTCAAAGTACGATTGTTCAAAATTTTCTTTCTTTTCCAAGAAGGCAATAATTTGTTGATCATCATTAAATACTTACCAATTTTATACATTTTCAAGAACACTTGGCCTAAAAACCATTTCAATGGTGTATTTGACTTGATCAAATTCTAAATGAGGAATCATTAATGAAGCTGAGACTACTAGAGAATCTGCTTTTTCATTATTTTCACGAGGGACAAATTTTATGGAAAAAGCATCAAAGACTTCTATTGCATCCCACACTTTATTTTTGTAGTGTCTCAAACAATCATTCTTTACTTGGAACTAATTTATTACATGTTTCATGATTAATTCCACATCCCCAAAGACTTCCAAATTTTTGATCTCTTTCTTCTCATTTGGAGATATGAGCACCACTCTTGCACCAGAGCCCATCGAGCAACAACTTCCATCAAACTCAAGAGTCTAGATCTCATTGGAATCTTGGCAAGTGATCTCATGGGTATGAACTTATGTAGTCATCATATAATTACCCATACTTGAACCTTAGAAAAGGATCGTGTGCGAGGATCTTCGAGTTTTGGTTATCTTGAACTTTGCCTAAGCTTAGGCATAAGATTTTCATTTCCCCATTGATAGGAATCATGGTGTGAGACCAGTCCATTTGAATCTCACCACCTAAATCCTCGCAAAATTTCTTGCTCAACAACAATCCATACGAGGCAGGAATATCAGTAACTAAAATAGTTACCTTAACTCACTTTTGAGGGAATTGGGCTAAAACCATTTGGGCATCTTTAATCTTCCTGATTAGAGGAACTTGCTTGGTTTCCATGGAGTAACATGATCTAAATGTTCTCGCACAAGTCAAACCAAGAGCATGTGCTACTTTTTCCGACATCACATTATCCGAGGCTCCAGAGTCTATAATGCAATTACTTAATTTGCATCCATTGATTACAAAGGACACAAAGAAAGGTTTGATCTTTTCATTTGAAGGTGTAGTGGCCGCCACAATATTTTGAGTTTTCCCATCTTTAGGGGTTTTTAAAATTCCTTTGGAGGAATGAATAGTAGAGTCACCTTTGATAAACTGGACCAATTTCTCGAGCTGATCCCTATTGGAGTTTAAGTACTTTTCCGTGATATGGAAATTTTTATTTTATTGATATGAACAATGATATCAAATTTAGGCAAAGTAATCATACTTGAAGTCTCAGATATAAGTTCTTTCGAACTCGATGATGGCACACTTTTTACCTTGGCCTCGGGCTTGGTTGACATTGATGTGGAAGAAGAAGCTTTCTTCATAGTTGATCTACCAACTGATTGATCTAATAAAGGCCATCCTTTCTTTAAGATAGTCTTGACTTTTGAAACCTTAGTCACCTTGGAATCCTTAGGAGCCTCATTTGTCTTGGATTCTTTGGGAGTTTCCTTGGAAACCTCTTTATCTCCCACCTTAGTGGTATCCTGCTCCTTTTTCTAAGAGCGTGTGAAAACGGTGAAAGATTGACTATTCATATCTTCTATAATTTATTTGTATTCATCTTCCTCATCAGAATAGTACTCAAAGAAATGATTATTACTTTCCCCCTCAGGATCTTCAACTTCAGGTTTAGATGTCTCAGAATCTATCTCTTCCTCATTAACCTGATGACTTTAATCTCATCATCGCTTTCTTCAATGACATCACATTTTGAATTAGTTGCGGGAGCTACTTCAATAGCAAGCCTTGTTGGAGCACCTGTAATCTTGGCTTTTTGGGAACATATCCTTTTCTTGGGATGTCTTTGTAAGGATCAGGTTTACTACTTCGAGTAGCTTGCTTCTTCAAAGCCAACACATCATTAGCCAACTTAGTGAGTATAGTTTCTGAAGTTTTGGGGTTTTCTTGACTATTTCCTTTGAGGGAATTTTTCTTGTATTTTCCTGCCATGATTAAGTAATATTCAATTTCTATGGCCAAATATTGAGCAAGTTCCAAATTAGCCACCCTAGCCCTTCTCAAACTGATATCACACTTGGTTGTTGTGCATTAATAAAGAAACATTTTTTTCCATCAAGGTTAGGGTGAATCTGGCAGAACTTTGTTCACCATCTTGTTGAATTTAGCCATGAAATTCCTCATGGGTTATGTTGGCTCTTTCTTCACTCGAGATGGTTGGGAAAGAAGAGCATGTTCATCTTCTGCCATCTTGAATAAATTTTCAAACTTAGTTTTCATATCATTCCATTTTGTGATACATCCATTGGGTGAGATGATGAAACCAATCTGCATTAACATCATGCAATGTTTTGATGAAGATAAAAATAGAAACATCTTCATATTATACCGAAAAAACAACACATGTAATGAAAAAGGTAGAAATATGGTCATCTCGGTGACATCTTCCCATCTCCATCAAACTTGGGAAGAATATTTCTTGATCCTCGTGGGAGTTCATATCGATCGTAAGGCCAAGGGCCTATGACATTTCCCCATGGTACATTGGCTACCATTTGAGGAAAGGTGGTATGCAAAGGTAAAACAACGTGAGCAAGGAAAAGTGCTTGATTGGTAGTGATTCCTTCCTTGCTTGCTCTTTCAGGACTTGATGCACGGCTTGCAGATCTACGAGGTGTGTTCTTCTTTGGAGGAGATAACTTGAAACCAAATTTTCCTTGAAATTCAAAAGTGGGGTCAGATCAACCTTTATCTTTTTCTCCTCATGTAAACCTCTTTCCTTCCCGGTTTGAAATATTTATTGTGAAGGGGTCTTTGGTGTGTTTCAACCGGCTCTAGTCTTTTCTCTTCACTCTCTTTCTTGAGCTATTTGCACCTAAATAACTCTAGCAACTCTTGTGGCTTTTCTTCTTCGTTATCTAATATTGATGTGACGAGATGAAAATGATGGTTACTCGTGTGCTTTTTCCAAATAGCTTGCCTTAAATATGATGATATGTCTTCTTCAACATCTATAAAAATAAGATTTGGTTGCAAGATAGGTGGGTTACCTATAATAGTCATAAAACTTATTACATGGGTGGAAGAGGACCGCGTTGGTCAACAACTATCAACATGTGCCCAGGAGGTCTTCTAGCCACAAGTGTAGGTGCCCTTCTTCTAAGGTCTTTGATGTATATTTCTCTGTCAATGGCTCTATCAATAGCCACAAATTTCTAGAAGCTTTCATATTTTTCCCAAGCTACTATTCAAAGGTTGGCAGTAATGTCTCCTTGGAAATCTTCGTTGGGAACAAGGTTCGATTGAAGAACTAGAGCTTGTGCAGAGAGAGGATAGTCATAAAGATTTAACCAAGCAATGGTTAACGATTCCCGAATCCCCAAAGTGGAGCCACCAAAAACTATTAGCATATGGATTTGCACGCATGCAAATGACATGCAACAGTGTGGGAAGCGAAGTCCCTCCTTAATGAAGGTGAGGCTTCCTTTATTGAAAAACAAAACTATATTTAAATATGTACATTCAAAATTGTATGTGGGGGTGTTTTTGAACATCATTGGAAAGAAAAGTGAATGAGGGAGATAGAATGAAATGAAGGAAAGGAGTGGAATGGAATGAACTGAAAGAACATGCAAGAGTTAGGTAAAAAAAATCCTAATATATCATGAAGATGAAAGATGAATAACCAAAACAAATAAAATGGAGTTTGAGTTAGTTAAACAAGAACGTGTAAAAGGGAACACTCATGAGCAAGTAGATAATCGAGCTTGATCACGGTGAACTAGAACAACCGATTAGTAACGTTGACAATAAGATCAAAGATAATATTTTCATGCAAGATTCCAACACCTAACATCTAATGAACATAAGAACATCAAATATTACAAGAGAATTGAATGAGACACAAAGTTTGTATTCCATTAACTCCAAAAAAATTCACAAAACAACAAAAAGTTTCTTCTGAAACAAAGCTTGCACAAAAGTATTTTCTTCTCCTCTCTCAAATTCACCCTTTAAAATGAGCCCTCACTTCCTTTTATAACCCAAAAGTTGGTTACAAAGTTGTTAGGGTTTTACAAGATCATTAAATAAGGCACTTAAGTGACCTTTGACTTTTTCAACAACTTTATTAAAGACAACCCAAAAATAGAAATTACTTAAAATATCCATTGTTTCCCGAAAACAAATAACACCTTTTAAAATATACAATAATAACCAGTGCCTTATCCATTGAAATGGGGTCCACCTATCTCAAGCGTATGAGAAATGGACTCTCCCACTTCGTTAGATACTAAGAAAATCAACTCCCTACACCGCCGGTGAAATTAGGATCTACCACTTTTACCAGTTGAAAGGATCTAAACCTTCCTAAAGTTTCAAACATATTTTCTTCTTTTGGAGGTTCACTTGGTCGAAGAATAGCCTCACAAAATACCCAAAATTCAAGAATTCTACTTGGTTTATCATTTAAATTAACAATTTTTGATTGAGCATTCTCAAATAAGTTCTTCAATTTGGTGCACCGCTCCATAGAAACTAATGATAAATTGTTGGTGGGAGTGTACATGTCCTTAAACAATTGTGAAAATTATTCTTCCACCTACTCCGACGAACACCTTTGACTATGCTCATTTACGAGGTTACAAGGAATCTCAGCCATGAATTCCTGAATCAAGGAGAGTGAAGTGAAGGCTTCATTGCACATGCTGTCATAATGGATCATAGAATCCTTGAGAAGCATTTTTCTTGATTTGAGATGCAGACACCAAAGAAAACATGTCCCTCGATGTTCAAATTTGAGAATTCCTTCAATAGCTAAAATTGAAGATTCCATACTTGTCATTTCCTATAAATTGGGCAATATCTCATCCAAATTTGATATAGCAGAAACAAAAGTTTCTTTGAAAGAAAGAATTGGATCCGAAACACATTGATATCTTCATGAAGATTAACTTTGGTCTTTATCATCCCTTGGCCTAAAATGAGAATCTTTGAAAGCCAAGTTTTAGTCACATGGCCCAATGTGTTTATTTCCTTTGAAAAATTGAGAGTATCTTCATCTGGGGAAGCCACTGCATCAGGTACTGGGAAGGTGGATGATATGGGATTTATCAAATGTTGAACATATTCCACCAATTGATTCTTTTTGGCCTTGAGCCAAGAGTTTTGAGACTTGTATTTCTCAAGCCTCTTTAGCACGATATCAATTGAATCTTGAGCCATCACCATGTCACTTTATAATGTAGATCTTCCAAGTCCTAATCTTGAAACTTCATAGTCCATAGGCATCATAAAGATCACGCTCCTTATCCACTTGTGGAATGGAAAGGTGTAAATTTGATTCCATCATTATCCGCCATTATTCGAGAAAGAACCTTAGGATTCTTAGGAATGGCGTCATTCAAAAGTTTGAAAAGGGCATCAAAATCAATGTCAATTGGCTTGACAACTCTCTTCCTTTTCTTTACTTCAGAATCAACCCAAGAAGGAGTATCATTCAATATTTTAGCATATAGAATCCTGGAACTTGAATCAATTTTCTCATTATTCCCGACATCACGAGATCCTTCTTGAATCCTATCTACAACCTCGATTTGAGGAGACACAACCTCAATATCCACTTCCTGAATATTTGGGAGATTTTGGGAAATCCCTTCATGAACTACATGCTCTAAAGTGTATGATATTAGAATTACCTACGCTTGAGTGGGTGTTTGTTTGAAGCATGGTTGGGAATCATTAGCTACTAGCTTTGAGCACTATGAACGATGTGGGCAAAAGAATCTCTACTCGAGGTAGAAAATCCGGACATGCACTCTTTTCTTTCTTCGGGGTTGGGATCTTTAGATCTTTCTCCTTGTGACACGTTACTTGGCGAAGTGGATTTTGGCAACCACTCTTTTCTTGCCTGTTGTGTATGATTGGATGGTAATGAGGTTGATCGAGAAGAGACTTTGGTCGAATGGAGACCCCCTCGTATTGGTAATTTTTGTGATCCTGAAACATGATCTGGAATGGATTGCAATTTGGCAAGTTCTCTATCATACCAAGATATGCTTCTTTCAATAATTGGTTGGTTCTTGCCATCAAGAGAAAATTCATCTCTTCTAGTCCAGTTGATTTGAGGCAATGGGGTAAAGGCAACGACATCATATGAGGGATCGACGACATCTTCATCATCATCTATGAATGAATCGGGAGGACTCTTGATGCGGAAAGCCTTGATCTGAGCAAGTGTTAGGTGAGAGTACTCTCATCTTCTTACCTCATGTTCATCCGAGCAAGCAGCCCATAAATCTTCCATGGTAGGATTATGTTGGAAAATTCTCCCTCCTAGGCACGTGGGTAATGTCTTGAGCTATTTGCTGCACTTTTTCTAACTTCCTCACGCATGGAGACTCCTCCCTTCAAGTATTTTCCTTTTTAATATTTCGAACTATTTTTCTTTTTGTATGCTCACATGCCTACTTATTTCCACGTGGGATTCATGTCCTAAGGTGGCCTGCTCTTTCTCTTTCTCCCAACATGGGAAGAGTTCTTGATTTTATTTATTTGATATCTTTGTTCTTTCCTTCGGGTCGGGCGCGACTTGCTTCCGATTTTTATTTAAAAATTGTTCTTCAACCGTGTTTGAACTGTCCTCCTTCCTGGGTGCATGTGGATTCTCCATGGACATGTGTGGGATTCCTCTTTCCTAAGCATGTGGTCTTCTTCTATGATGTTCCTTGTACTTTTTAATATTTATGAACTATTCTTTCTCTTCCTGCATTCGTGGAAAGGGATTCTTTTTGTCTTCTTCTATTTCTCGGGCGTGTGGAATTTCATCCATCTAGCTATGCGTGGGATCCCTTCATGCTTGGGAATTCATGGAATTGGAATTGTTTTTGTTTTCACCTCGCCCTCGCACGGGTTCTCCTTTTCTTTGTCCTTAGTGGTAGATATCTCCTTTAGTCTTTTTCTTTTTAATATTTCTCCTTCAAGTCTGTTGCTTGGAATTCTTTTAATTTTTAAAAATTGTTCTTCTTTGGCATGCATGGGAAGTTGTTTGATCTTAGTTGTTCCTTCTCTCTACAGAAAAATGTATGGTAGATTGTTGGATGTGACAAAATATTATGTCCTTCAGAAGAAATAAGAAGCAAAGCTTCGCATGAATTTTTCCAACGAGTTAGGACGAAGGAAGTTATGAGGATTAATCCAACTTCCTCTCTTCTGGGTAGTGGGCTTAAGTGCTAGGGGAAATGGGGAAAGCAACGGACAATTGCCAATGGGAATGGCAAAGTGGGTTGGCAATCCCCATTCAATTTCCCCATGTGGGAAATTGGGGAATTTCTTACCCGTTAGCCAATCCATGATTTGGCAATTGGTGGAGAAAATCCCACAAGTGGGAAAATGGAAGAAAATGTGGTATAATAAACTTTATCCTTCTTAATACCCCACCAAAATCATTAAAAAACCATGAATCCATCCTAAACCACCCTATTTTCCCCTGTGTGTCCACAAAGGAAAAAAATCTATTTACTACAATATGCGAGAGAAATTAGGATTCCATAATGTCTTCAATAACCTTAGCCTTGTTTTGAAAGTATCTCCATCTTTTAGAAGTGATAACTCTTGAGAGTTAAATTATGGAGTATTGATCATACTTTCCCAAGGTTTTCTTCATAAAATTTGTGCAAAAGAAGGATATCTCCATCTCCTTCATCAAACAGAGGTTACACTATGGGTCCTCTCACCCTAGTCGAAAGGCACGACCTAAAGCAATGAGGATAGGTCAAATCCTCTTAAAGGTGCTATCCATCTCTCCACAATCTGAGTGACAAAGGGCCAGTTAGATCTCATCCCCGACTACAAAACAACATACATCATGATCTATTTGTCTCTAAGCTCCATGTCAAATCTGTGATGTTGCTCAGCTTGAAAAGGAGAACAAATTTGGATACCAACACCTAGAAAACTCTTTAATTCCTTCTTGTGATGAGATAATGATAGTTGTGATATGGATTTATCTAGAAAGGGTCAATTGCTAAACCTTGTTTAGAAATAATATGACCAAGTAATTTACCTTGATGTATTGAAAAGATTGACTTTTGGGATTCAAAGATATCCCAAACTGTCTGTATAACTAAAAAGTTTGCCTTTGATGTATTAGATGCTCATCTATTTTTTTGAAAATATGGTAACATTATCCAAACAAACCAAGTATGCATTTATTCAACAAGCTATGAAAATCCATGTCCATTACACATTGAAATGTTGCACCAGCATTTGAAAGGCCAAAAGGAATTCTTTTGTAAGCATAGGTACCCCACTTGGTGGTAAAATCTATAAACAGATTAGAAACACCATCTAGTGTTGAAACATGAGCTATATTATCAAAATCAGACTAGTCTAAGGTTGCATAATTAGCTAATGCATTAGAAGCATGAGGCTCAATGTGAAATATGGCCAACGGTTCAGAATTGATAGTAACTTTGGTTCCATAATGTGTAGTGAAGAACAAGAAAGACCAATATGAAGAGAGATAACCTCCTATTTTTGCTGTGAAATATCTAGATAAGCATATAGCAAAGTAAGGAGGTAAATCCACAACAGTAATATCTTACAATATGGAAACATTCAGAAAAACATGTAATGTTACCTCCATATTTCTGATGACACCAATTGTATTCGTTGCAGTCCCATCAAGTTGTAGCACACTCTTCTCTGTAGGTTCATAATGCAAACCCAATTTTTCTACAATTGCTTTTGGCATAACTGTGCTACTTGAACCACTATCAACCATACAGTTATGAACAAGATGCTCTCCAATAATCAGTGAAAAATAAAATGGTGGTGGTTTCTTGATGTCTTGAGCATTTAAAACCTTTTGAACCATCCATTTAACTTCTTTAATGCGGTCTTGTTCCATTGTTCCAAGGACCATATTTGTTTTATGAACTTCCTTTTCTGTTGTTTTTGAAGAAATCTGCAACTTAGCAAGTTCATGAGAAAGTAGCTCTTGTTGTCCTGGAATACTTAGAGCATCCCACATTGAGATATTAACATTATGATTTTTCATTACATCAACAATGTTAAAAGAAACAACAATTTTAGAAACAATTTTAGCATAATCTTTAGTGAAAACTTATTTTGCTTGATTACATTTTTGATATTTGAGGTATAAATAATCTTCTTCGATCAAGCTGTAGCTATTTTTGCTGCTCTTTACTAGATGGAAAACCTACTATTTTTTGTGGAACCACATAAATGTTAGCTGATTTTTGGCCTATAGTTACCATTTTATCAGTGATTGTGGGTAGAACATGCCTATTTTGTTGTTTTTGACTTTCCGTTGCTTTTCTTGAGCCCTAGTAGTAACTACAATAAAATCATCCTTAATAATACTAATTAAGTTCTGTTCAAGTGCTTTCAACATGAGTTTCTTTCTTCCCACCCTCCATTTGAGGCATGAACAATTTCTCAAGTTGAGGTTGTGCAACAAGACTTATGTTCAAGAAAGCATTTGGGAAACTTGCATAGCTAAATGAGGTTGATTACAAGGTTAAAACCATTCTTCTGTAGCCATATTAACTAGGACTAAAGTGTTAGATGAACTAGGAGCCTTTGGGTCAAATTGCCTTTGCTAATAAGGTTGCCTATAGTTTTGATTCTATTGGTAAGGCTACCTATTTTGTTGGTTTTGCTAATAAGGAGCCTGATAAGGCCTTCTAGGTAATGCAAGTATATTTTCAATCGAATTCATCTTGTTTCCCATAGTCCGGAAAGATTCAAACATGTCATCGATGTGGCTACAACAATAGGTTCTATAATGGTGATAGGTTGTGGGATAGGTGCCAAATCTTCTAAAAAAACATTGAAGGCCTTGGTGCTAATTTTTCGGCTTGAATAAGATTTTTTTCATCTTTTATAGCAATGTCATAAGCATTCAGAAGAGTGTCACCTCCCATAGACTAAATCATAGTTGAAATATCACTATTTAATGCTCTAAGATAATAAAGGAAAGCATGGTTAGCTTGAGGCTTAACACTTGTTGGGATTCTTTCCCAAGTTTTGGAAAACGAATGTTGAAACTAGACATAAATTCATGAGGAGCTCTTCTAATGGTAGACAATTGTTCTATGAGGGATAAATGATCTGAATTATCTTGAAATTGTTTTAGCAATTTACCACCTAAATCATCCCAAGTTCTTATGCTTCCAATCTCTAGATTTCTATACCATTGCAAGGCTTGTCCTTTAAAGGATGCAGCTAAAAGTCTCAAAGCCACATCTTCATGAGTAATATTATGGACTGCACATAAGGCTACAACATCTTTGATGTGCTCTGTAGGTGTAACTTGATTTTCACCCGTGAATGAAGGAAAGCTTTTCATGGAAACATTAGGGATATCATGATAAATTAGAATTACTAATGGGATTCCATTAGTAAAGGTCACAAAATTCCTAGGTGGTTGAATAGCCATTGAAAAACTAGGATCTGAATAGAGAAATTAATACAAGGTGAAGAGGATTAGGAGGAGGGTTCTCAAAACAAGGCCTTTTACAAGGTAAGGTGGTACCAACTCTTCTTCTTCTTACAGAATTCAAAGGTAAATAAATAAAATCAGAAGCAATTCCTCTTATTGATGATCTTGTAGTCACTTTAGGTATGGAACATGCTACAAAAATGGTCTAAAATTAGCTTTACAGATTCGCCAAATATATCTTTAAATATTTAGAATAAATTGCTCTAGACTCCGATCCAAAAGTAACTTTTTCTTACTTTGTGAATCTACTATAAATTGTTGGCAGATCTGATTTGTTGTCCCATCAGACATGCCAAAATTGTTATCTCTTGAAAGTGCACCCTATAAGGAGATGACATTGTATGTGTTCTAAGCTTTCAAAAATGATCTCTCTCTTTCATAGATATAATGGAAACACCTCAGGTCTGTGGGTATACATATTTTGAGGTGAGTCTCGGTATTAAGGACGGTTCCTTATTGATGTATCCTAAACTAATTTTCTGGGGTTTGAGGGTAAAAGATGATTGTGAATGGATTCAAAACTAGGGTGATACACCAAATTTATGTGAGGTATTTGACTGAGCACATGCACAATTGATATGAGAATGAGTTCTAGATGCACAAGACAATAGATTTTTGTAGAATATTAGGGCAAACACTTTGATGTATTGAGGGAAAGTATCACAACAATATTGTTAAGTTACACATGCACATTAATATCATGAATAAATTATTGAATTTGCAATAGGGTAAGACAATTAATCAAGGAATTCAACATTCAAAAGGATTAATAAAACATACACAAGGCTAGAAATAATTGGAAAGGTAAAATATGCTTCTCATTCGGAGGGAAAAATGGCAAAATCTTCTTGAACTCCTATGTCTAAAAGTCCCACTTTTTGCTTGCTTACAAGTGCACACAATATATAGAAAAAATTATTCATCCCACCCTTCCTAAAATATATACTAAAATTGTACTTGCACATGCATCCTATTTTTACCTAGAATAAAAATAAGCATGTTAATATAAAGAGGCATTAATAGCCTTGATTACAACTCAGTCAAACTATAGTTGATTGTTCTATTTTTAATAAAGTTGGGTGAATAATGCTAATAATAAACCTTTCTTGATGAGCAAGTCTTCTCTAATGCATGCAGTCTCTGTCTTCTAGCTGCTCCATTTGATCCACTTGTAATTGCAAAAATAGCATTTAAAACTCCCTCTTGGATGCACATGCAAAATTTGATCTCCCTCTGTGAGTAAAAATAATTCATTATTTACAATACTTTACAAAAATCACCCAATGCATGGGGACCACCTTTAGGCTCTAATGTTGACATTCCCTTTGTCTTCTAGTATGATAACATGATCCCTTTTGCCACCTTTTAAATACATCATCTACAAATAAAATACCTTTGTTTTGTTCTCAGTTCCCATGTGGGGACCACCTTTGATGTGTGCACACCTTTTCTTTCTCCTTTGTTGACTTGGCATAATACCATGGTTTTAGAACACACATGGGGTTACTTTGTGAAATGTTACCACACTATACTCGGCCACCTTTTGGATATTTACATAGCACTATTAAATTTATTAAGGTCATGGGACCTTAATCATTCATTGGTCTAATGGTTTGATCATGGCACTTTAATTTGTTTGTCCCCTTTTACAAACATTAAGGATTAACATCCTTATCCTTTAGCCTCTTTTGTATGTTTTGACACCCCTTTTGGGATTATTATTACAAAATCATATTAGGTTTTGCACTTTGAGATATTTCGTGAAGCATTATGGTATAGACCTTAAAAGGTTAAATAAAATAATTGCTGTAATTATTTGGGTGGTTGGCCCCTTCCCATGATGATCAAACCTTTGTAAATTTTTAGTGGCATCGCGTGAACGTGGTGGTTTACATAGGAGTTGGTGATTAATTCTCCATCGTTGATCCTCGTCTTTCTAATCTATAGTCATGATTTTCGACCCTCGGTTAGGGTTTCGACCTAGAATTTAATGTGGTAGATGGCCTCATAACCATGGAAAATTGTATAGGACTTGGTGCTTGATAGTTGATCATTGATTATTTGTACCAATATGGTCTTTGCCGCTTATATTGTAACTCGGTTTAGCATGATGGTTTGTTGTGGTTTTGATTTTTGACCGCCAATCATCGCACGCTTTGATCTTGGCCACCATGGGTAAATTCGGGTAAGTTAAGTTGGGTATAATCTCGTTGAGCTTATCATTTGATCTTGATATTTTTCTCATTTTAAGAGGTGAAGCCCTAAAACAAAATTTCGACCCACCCTTGTTTTTATCTCGAGCTTGAGTTGAGGATTATGTGGAATACGAGTGGCTTGTTTCCTATTATGATATTTCTTTGTGGATTTTTTTTTCAACCACCATTTATACTAAGGGAATTTGTGATACTTTCCTTTTCCCTATTATTTCTTGAATGTGGTCGTAATTTTAATCACTTATGAGGTTTGGCTCGATTTATAAAAGCTAAGATGTGTATGGTCGAGTTTTCTTCCTTCGGCTTTGACCTAAAGCTTAGCCTAGACATTCAAGGTTTGATCATTGTGAGCTTGACTTCATGTTATTCGAGTTGCTATGGTTTTACAGTTATATCTTCATGGGGTTTACATGTGCTAAAAAATGTGGAGCTTTGGGTTCTACCCAAAATGATTATCTTATTGATATCTGTCATTTTCTAGAGGTAAGAACCATTTCGCATTATTTTGTATGAGATTCTTATGCTATGATATTTTCATCATTCTTGCCTTTCGTTGATATGTTGATGAGGACCTTCACTTCTGAAATTTGCCTCTTTTTGTATGAAATTTTGAAATACAAATCTGTAAACTGGTTGTATACTTGAGTGAAACCTTAATATGGTAAATAAACCTCTTCAATTCCTTGGAAACTTGCGAAGTTGTATAACATCATCTCATTTGACTTGCTTCACACATTGTACTTCAATATGCATTGAAAAAATGTTCTCGGTCGCGGGTACTATAATGAAAATATTTTGCTTACTCTTTCGGATCCGAGGAAATAATATCAACATTTTTTGTACTTGATTCTTTCCATTTTCTCGAATGAGATTTTTCTTCCTTACTACAACTTGGTAAATTGGTATTGATATTGTACTTGAATTTTATGATTCTAACTCATTCATATATGTTTTTGTCTTTGTGAAATTGATGGTAACCTGTACCTGCATCATCTACTACAAAACTACTTTGTTCATTTCTTTCATTTGATTGTTTGCTAAAAATACATTCTGCTTATGAATTCCTTTTGTACTTGACCCTGATTCAACTCGTATCTTTATGAGATTCTCCTTTTGATTCTATTTTTCATATATCTTGTGTGTTGAAATAGAAAATATGAACCTGTGTTTCATGATAACTTAGATCTTACAAGTTGTAAATTGTTATCTTTGACAAAGCCATGCATTATCTACTTTCTACATTATTATTTTATTTATATAAAAACTTTTAAAGAATGTATTAGTTTGAAATAACATGATGGAAAGATGTAAAATGTCCATTTTACATGGCGAAGCCCTATCAAAATTTTCTCAAATTTCCTTTTTCATTATATTTCAGCTGTAATCTTATCTCATTTCAGTTAACTTCAGCCTTTAGTTTAAACTAAAATGAATGTACTTTCTTGATTCAAGTTACATAATGTATTACTTCCTTCTTCTTACCTATATCTGCACATTTAGACAAACTGGTTAGAAAACATTAGGCTTTTTGGCCTCTCTTTTATTCCATAGTTTTCCTCTTTCTTCTCTCTCCTTATTTCTGAGTGAATAAATCATGTATGTTCTTACTGAGAATGGTGCTTTTATCGGTTGTGCCTTTGCTCCTTATGTAATTTATGCCTCACATTATTAACACCGTATCCACCTACACGAATTTGGATAGTATAGAAATATGGATCAACCCCGAGCTTGATTTTGTGATCTTTCTTTTTCTTTTTTTTAGGTACAAGTGCCATTTGCCAAGCACCGAGGATGAAGATGGAACAAAGCTGGAATTGGAGATGCCAATAATGGGTTCATTCATACTCCTCTATTTTCTTTTTCATGCATATGTACTTCTTACTTCAGTAGTTGTAATTTACTTTAGAGTTACATCCCATGACTTGTGTGGGAACATTTGAAATACCTTTCGTATAAAACATTGAATTCTAAAAATGAGTTGTGTATTTCAATCTGCATTTTAGTTTTTTTGTACATGGATGTATAATGAATTAAACAACTTAATAGCATAATTTAATGTATTAATCATGAAGGAAAGACTTTTAAAAAACATGTAACTTTGAAAATGAACCTCGACTATTGCAATCTACAATTATGTTTTTGTTCTAAAAATTAACTCTTCATCTATTCCGCACTTCAATGTCTTCATCAAAATAACACATCTCTGTCCTTGTGTGATTTTTGTTCTTTTGTTGAAGATAATCATGATATTATAGACTATGTGATCTGTTACATTTTGTAACAAAGCACACATAGCTACATATTTCATGTAATCATTAATTAATTCAACACAAAAATTATTGAACTGAAATAATCTCCCTTATCTTAGGTTCATTTAACCAATTCCATCCATCGTAACTGAGTTTCAAGTTGCCCATTTTTGTACGTGTGCAAAAATTGTCATGATAGAGGGGTCTTAGGTTAATGAGATGGACTAGTGAACTAATGATGACAAGTAAGTCATGTGCTAATAGGAGAGATAGGTGTATAAAGTGCCTTAGATTTGAGAGCCCTAGGTGGCATATTTAGTTGAGCTAGTTGAAGAATGACATCAAGAGGAGGCTAAGGCAATAGTATGCGTGCTAAAACTCCTTTGAGAGTGACAAATTTCTTATTGTGAATAAACCTTATGTACAAATGATGCATGGAGTGGATGGATTGGATGAAGTGGAGCCAAGGAAGACCGAAGAGCATGTAAAATCCTTCTATCAAGGTGCCACAATGAATGGAACAAGCATGGTAAGAAGCCCAATTGTAATTAGAAGTATGATGTAATGATATTTTTTTTTGGGATTGAATATAAAACATTAAAGAGTCGAATTAAATACCTATGAGGAGTGCAATAGATAAAACACCGATAGGAGATGATGGAATTATCATTGTGTTATTGATAAACATGAGATCCAATGGAAGCATTAATTTGTAATGAATAAGAAGAAAACGTAGTATGAAATCTAAAACTCTAATGAGTGGTGGAGATTCATCAACAGTACAAAATATAAATTAAGAGGCCTTGATGAAGGAGGAGGAACAACACAATATGTGTGATTGATAGAAGAATCAACAACTTAGTTATCATTCTTATGAAATGGGTCATTAAATATTTTTATCTTTTTATTTTGAATAACCAACTTAGATGTCGATGGCTCAGGGATCTCAATTTCATTATTGTTAATAAGATCTTGAATGAGATACTTAATTTTGAAACATCTATTGGTAATGCCGAACACATTGATGATAGTCACATTTAACATTTTCCTCATAAATGCGCCATAGTGGTGAGATGGATCAAGATTGAGCGGTGGTAGAAGCACAATAAGAGTGTTTTTGATAAGTTGTTGAAATAGAAATCAAGTAACATAAGGAAATTTAGTAAATGTATACTGGGAGGTTTCATTGAAGCTTTTCAAGAGTGGAAACAAAGTTAACAATAGTTTTTCTTTAGTAGGCTTAGTAGATGGCTTAAAACTAGAATTTCCATTAAAATGAATAAAATATGAAGATGAATCATAAAATTTGAATTTTTCCATAGATAAGAATATTATTTTTGGTAATTTAAAAGCCTAGAATAATTGACAAAATGAGGGAGAGGTCTAAAAGATAACACTCTTTTGCAATAGAGAGAAGAATATTTGGAGAAAGACATGGTTGGAGGATAGATGACTCGTTGATGAAGGCGTATTATGAGGCATAATTTTAGGCTTATGATACTAGTGCTACATCTCTAGTTTGAATCTCACCATGTGGAATACCAATACCATTTGTTAGGTGTATAAAATTATGCTCAAATATTTGTTGATATGGATACTTTTTTATATTTTCTTTCCACTATATAACTCAAGGTTGAGGATAGATTTTCGACACAAACTATGGACTACGAAGGGTTTTCCTTCAAGGGTCAAACATTTTTTTATCTTGGTCATTTAGCTTCAGATGGTCATTTGGGTAGATTTTGCTTCTAGATAATTGAGTTGTTCCTATTTTGGTGACTCTAGATCTAGGTACTCAAGTAGTTACTCTATCAAAGAATGTCTCTTCCAGATATGTGAGATTGTTTGATCTTCAAGGTCTATAACTCTTTTTACCCTTTTCTACTACTCCTTAAATCAACTAGATTAGTGGAACCAAATCCAGTATAGTTTTACCTTCCATTTACGGTTATATTGATCATAATTTACTTCAGTCATGACAACCTTACTTTATTGAACAACCACAAGTTGAACCCTGGTCCGAGTCGACTATAGTTTTATGAACACTTAGTCACCCTTTTGAGTTATGGAAAAAAATTTGTAATGTTAGTTTTTTTCCTTTGGTGTTTCCCAACCATAGAGTGGTGTGGTTTTCGAGGTTTGTTTGACCTCCATGTTCTCTTTTCTTGGACTAGGTAAGTGGCCCCTTCGATATCCAATCAATCCTATAGGTTTACAAAACTTTATGTGTGGTTGACTACAATGGTTAGAATTATGTATGAAGGGAGTATCATGGCTAAGGTACCCGATTGCTTAGTCATTTTACACCTTGGTTATTCCTATATAATTGATTATGATACTAGACATTTACCCAATTGCTTGATGATCATCAGTGTAGGTCCAAATGTTTAAGTTTTTCCTTAAGGGGCACTTTGACCATCCCTCATGAAGCATGTACCACAACTAAATTCTTGGCACCGAGATTTGAAGCTACATATGTGCATTTATGGATAGTACTCTTTTATTATTAAACTACCTTGGCCTAGTTCTATTACGTGATGACTATTGGTAGTATTTATATTTGTTCATCTCACTGATTTTGTTGGAAATTAATAATAATTTTTATTGACTATTGGATGTTTCATGCATATTGAATCCTGGTTGACTTATGATAGAACTGTTAAGATTATTAGAGACATTTGGGGGTAATTATATTTATAGATGCGTTGTTGATGTTATGATGGAAACTGTTGTTGAGATAATGGTATTTGGTGATTCATGAAAATTTATTTTCTTTTATTAAAAGAGTGGTTTGATTATGGTAATGAGGGTTGTTTTAAAAAGGAACTTGTGATGGAAAGGAGTGATCCATTTTATGTTAAATGGAAACTATAAATTTTTTAGGAAGCTTGTAAATCCATAGTGTTATAAAATTCGAATGGATGTTTAGAGTGCTAGCTTGTATATCAGAACTCTCCTTTACACTCAACAATTTATTTCTAACTTTATAGGCCTATGGTGTTACTTGTTTGATGGTTAAACTTTGTTGTTTTTTAAACAATGCTCATAATTGAGGCATACGACTTTCTTCTTAGATTGGCATGGTGGAAAATTTTAATATAACTTAGGAGCTATTAGTATTTAGAGTTTCGATCCAATACTTGGAATAGAATGTTTCCTTTTTTTGACATTGTTAGATAATATCTTATTGTTGCTATGTTTAGTCTTATCTTGCTCGGTTCTCGCCAATGAATCAAAGTTAATAATGTGTTGCAGATGGATTTTGCGAGTAGATGAGGGAAAGACTTGTAGGAAATTGCTTCAATCTTGGTTATGAAGTTCTTTTGTATGAATAATTTTTATGTTGTAAAACTCTAAAAAGGGTCCCGTGGAAAATTTTAGAAGAGGGTTAGTGCCTTAGTAGAATGTATTGTGGAGTAATGTTGTCGTAACTATTGAAACCTTGGATTTTTTTCTATCGTGGAAAATATAAAAATTGGATCACCGCATTGTTATGAGTGGTTTTAATGGATTATAGGAATTCTAATAATAGTATAGCATTGTTTGACCAATGTTGTTACTCTCTTGTTCCCTAGTCATAGTTCCATAGAATTGTTTTGTCCCTTTGGGTTGTGCAGCGTGTTGGAAAGAATTGATGTAACCATGTATAGATTTCACAAAAGTGTAATGGTATACTTTTCTCTAGGGATAAAATGTTGTGTTGTAAACTCTTTTAGGACATCGTAACAATGCAATTCTAAACATACTAAGATGGATGTGTAATCCTTTTAAAATTTATATATGAGTAAATTAATGTAGATGTGACCTACTTGATAACAATCAATTCCATAAGTGATCAAAGAGGAAACTATATTTTGTAAAGTAAAATTATATACCTTGCTAACCCTAGCTAAACTAATGAACATTATCCTTTTATGGTGAATTCTTAAACGATCTTAAGGTGAAATCAATGATTAGATTTTGGAAGATAATAAGGTCATAATAAGTAGGAGGAGACTGATTAGAAACCATTCAATCTATCTCACCCATTGAAAACATAATTTGTATACTTTTGTAAAAATCATCCAGTGAAGCCTAAGTGAAACCTTTAATCATTCTGGATAAATTCCTAGCCCCAATAAAATCCTGGTTAATAACTAATGAGATCTTAAAGATGAATTCAATTCGATATTCTTCCTCTAACCTCTCTCGAGTACATTGTAATCTCTCTCAAGTGTTGTTAAACATTTGATCCTTGCACAAAGGATATTATAGTTCCGAAACTAAATGGTACTTCCCTCAACTGGAGCTTGCGCTCGTCACCTTGTGCAATGGAGATAGGAAACAAGTTCATGTAGCTCGAGTATGAATAAATAACCTTGTGAGAATTGAAATAATGTCTTTTATTAATCAAACGAATTCAGCAAGTTATTGACATATTAAAGTTGGTCCTCTCGTCTCAAAACTTGATCTTAAGCTAATTAGTCAATAGTATAAAAGAAAGAAGTTCACCTTTGTAAGAAGAATTGTATGAATCATTACTTAAATCTTCTAGATCTTTAGTCATGTTTTGGAAGACGTATTTAGTAAATAAATAACCTTAAAATATTTTTCCCTATGGGATGTCTTCAACTGTAACTGTGTATTGTGGTTGGACTTTTACGTTGTGCCTTGTCATAGAGGAAAGTGAATTGTTCCTGTTGGGTGTTGTATGATTACTTGTTGCCTATGTGGTCAATGTTGTGTCAAGATTTTTGAGAGTTGGTCAGTAGCCCCTTCGGTCACCTATGTCATTGTGTAAACTCCAAGTATGTCAAAAAAAAAAATTATCCAAGTTTTGGTGTCGTATTTGTGTGTGTTTAGTGGGCGTTACAACAAACTATTCAATAGAATAGCTTTAACATCCTGATCTTCAACTGTAGTTTTTACCTTAGCAAGTTGCCTAATAAGAGACCTCATATTGTTTATATGGTTGGACATAGTAATTCCATCATCCATTTTAAATTTATATAATTGCAATTTCAGTGAAAATTGGGCATTTACCACTTTTACACCAAACAGTTTGTTAAGCATTTCCCAAATTTCCTTGGATGATTTTTCTAAATCCACGTGATGTAGCTCAGAATTTGAAAGTGCAAGGCCAATAATAGTATTTTTCTTTTCCATCTCTTGTTTTCCACTCCAATAGCTTGTTTGCATCAACATGCGGTTTCTCATCCCCATTTACGATGCCCCACAAATTTTTATACATCAATTTCATTTGTATTTTAACCTTCTATGTATGAAAATTTAAACAAGAATATTTCTCAATAATTTCCATTAAAACTAAGAAAAAATAAGAGAAGTTTAACCTCCACAATCGGTCTGAACTGTTTCCATGTCAAGCTAATTCTCATGTCCTCCTTTTGATCACAATGCAACAACAGGATATCTAGTTTTTTTTACACTAAATGATGAATCCTATTAAACACAAAAACCTCCAATGCATGTCTGTAGAATATGCCCTAGGCAACCTATGCAGTTGCCTAGGGCGCATAATAGGGAGGGCGCAACAATTTGGAAATAAAATAATATGTCTATTGTTCCATTCTGTCGGCTCTGCCAGTTTGTAAAAGAATTAAAATTTCCAAATGCTGCACCCGACATCACATACATATAAACAAAATTTCCATGTTAAACGGTAACCATTTACGCCCTATGTGAACAACGTAGAAAATTCAGTGTTCACTGGTTCAGAATTTGGCAGCTTGAGTTGGGCTTTCAGCCTTTGCTTGATTTGATTACCAAGAAATCGAGCTTGGAGATAAAGATAATAACAATCCTCCTGGGCTACACGTGAGTTCCTAATGATATTGCTACTAGTTTTTTATAAATTTATTATACACTATAGACTATATGTTATTTAAACATAATTTATAAATAATTTCTAACTAGTTGTTTTTAAACAGAGCAAAAGTAGAAAACTAAAAGACTTCACGAGGTTTGAAGCAAGGGCGTTTGGATTGAAGGATGTATACGGAGGGCCAAATTAAGGTTTCAGAGATCTTCTTTAGTTCACATCACCATATCACTGAACTGAACTGGAAGTCTGGAACAATCAACTCATAAATTATAATGATAAATTCCAATTTAGTATTTTCGTATAAATTTATAATTTATTCATAAATATTAAACTGAGTCTGATTTTTTGGTGGGGGCTCAGGGAATTGTTAAGGAGAACAATTCTTGAATCTTTGAGCAGTGATATTGTGAAAGACATTTGTTATATTATAACTGTTTAAAAAAATGCACAGGTAGGTGGGTGCTAGGTCCTGGAAGGGGCGTATGCTCGAGTACTGCCTAGGGTGCTCTGAAACCTTAATTCGGCTCTGTCTACAAGACTTGCAGGTGTTGGTTGCTCCACAGTTTAGACACAGGTCCAATGACTAGAAAATAAAACGAAAAAATAGCAGATGATAACAATCCACATTTTTCAAAAAATGACACAGAAATTTCATGACCAAGTAGGTTTAGGAACTGCAGAACAAAACTCTGAAAGAGAAATACCTTGCTCGTCTCAATGGATTCTAAACAATTCAAGTCACATGGTCCCTCTTATCTCCCAACCACCACGGCTCTTCAGATTTGATACAGGGATCTCCACGTGTACAACTTTCCGCGTAGGCCAAGATACATTTGCCTCTGATACCAATTTTTGCAAATCAAAGAAGAATTAATTTTTATTGGATGATTATTGACTGAAATTACAGGTAATTATATAAATGTTCATGAGATGGAAGAAGTTAAATGAGCTCATGTGAAGGTGGACAGTCAAAAGACATCCGTTATAGTGTAATATGCCAACAATTTGTATAATAAAATTTAAGATAACATTGATTGACTCTCCAAATGACTATATCACATAGGTTACATGTCTCCCACGCATCACGATATGATTTGAAATCTTTTCCAATTTTTTTAAAATGACATCCATGCATTAAACAAATTCATAATATTCAGATTTTTGGGTTATCATAAAAATATATTCTTTAGATCAATAAACCATTTATAATCTTGAAATTGATCAACCAAACTATAGTTTTGGATTAGGTAGAGCATCGATGGAGGAACCAAAAAGACACAAAAATAATTTTAGTTTTCAACACCCTAAACATTAATTATGCTCGTAATAATTTCCAAATGAGAGTCTTGGTTGTTAAGCTTGACTCCACATTTCCTTCTCTAAAATATCACGGGACATGCATAACTGACTTCCCCTTAAATTGATGTATTTTTTAACCATGGGAAGTTACTAATTATTCTTATGGCATATCATGTTCATTTGTAGGATAATAAATACTACTCCCATTTCAAATTCAAACTCTTAATAAATCATTATTACTACCCTCCTAATACACCACTCTTATCATAAAATACCATATATAACCAGACATTGCATAGAAAATTTATTTTTGTTCCATTTTTAATACTCCTTATTATTTATATCTCTTTCATGTTGAATGTGTTGAGCATGTGTGTGGGGTGAAATAAGAGGAAAACCTACAATATTTTTGGTTTCTAGAGGAAAAGTGGCTAATATGTCCACTTGATGGCCGAATATTAGTTTCTTATTTGAAGTAAATATGTTAAATTCAGTATAGTGACCAAACTCTACGGAAAATGGTGTTTCTCTTATTTAAGGCGAGGTGTTAACCATCAATGTTGTGGGAAGTATTAGACGATCGTTAAAAGTTTTAAAATAATGAAAGAGTTTAGAGTACTAATGAAAGACACTTGTCTTGCATTGAAAGTGTGAGGAGAGGTTGAAACCAATGTTTAAAACCCTACATCTATTAAGTAAATTGATTTACGCCACATGTCACAGATCGATGAGGCAAGAGTTACAGAGACCAAAGTCCTATGGTTTGTAACATGTCATAACATTAGTGGATGACAAGTGTGCATGATCGATGGCCCAAAGAGTTATGAAAACAATATCTAAAATAACATAAACAACGATTTTTCCTCGATGCAAGATACGTGTAAAAATAAGTGGAGAAGAGACTTAGATAGCCCAAGGTTATAAAATATTTTTATATATCATAACATCGATTTAATTCATGTGGTAGAAATTAGTTGCCAAAGGATTTATTTTTAGGAAATGTCAATGGTGAGCAACTAGAGTGATTCTCTCGACGTGTTGAAGATGAATTAAAAGAAGGTATGTAGAACCAAGGAGTTTGGAAGGCCTACAATGCATGACTTCCTCGATTAATGATAAATTCCATTCATCGGTGGCCCAAGAGTACGGTACATAGTACAAAGTCTCAAAGTTTTCGTACTATGTAGTGAGCGAGTAAGGGTATATAGGCCATGTGGTAAAGATTAGGAGAGGAAAATGATTGTTGGAGAAAATTTGAGGTAAATAATTTAACACATGAGGATTATTGAAGTTATTGTTATCCAACTAAATCTCCTAGTTATTTTGGATAACTTATATCTTCATTCCGACTTTGATGCATTACATTTCAGGTGTTGCGCATATGTAGGCTTGCTCATTTAGCACTTTCATAGGTTGTAGTCCTTCCACACTCTCCCTACGGCTTTCAATTATTTCGCGCCATTTTGTGTGACGCCTTCCATTTGGTTAATTTTTGGGTCTTCCTATCATGCACCCTCTTTTCTTTCTGTCAAATCGTGCCCTTTCTCAATTGGATGTTCACACCTTGCTTCCATACTTGCATTTCACAAGTATGCTTTCTTTGTGATGTGCACACCTACGTGTGTGAATTCTATCTGCTTCCTCCATCATGCTTACATCTTGCCACACACCTTGCTTCCTTTTCACCTTCTTTTCATGCACCCTTGTGTGCCTTCTTGTTTCTTCCTTCACATTCCACTCTCGTTCCATTTTCCCTCTTCCACCTAGCGAAAGTGTTCACTCGAGGCTTGAATCGATAAGTATAAAAAGGCCAGTGGAAACCTTCACATGTCATCTCAGCGTTCCTTCGAAAGGTGCAACAAAAGTGAGGTACCAAAATGAGCACATGCCCTTCACCTAGTAAGAGCATGAAAAGGCGAACTAGCCGTTGAAAAGTCTAAACATGGGAAGAGCCAGCAGAAGCCTCCACGTGCCTCATCGACGCCACTTCAAAGGTAAACTCCAAAAGTGGGTCCCCAAATGAGCGTAGGTCTGTCCACATGTCTAGGGTCCGAGAAAGTTGCATCGGCCGTTGAAAATTCTAACATCCAGGGAAGCCTCCACATGCCTCATCTGTTAGTGTAACTTCAAAGGAAAATTCCAAAAGTGGGTCCCCAAATGAGCATAGGCTCTCCATTTGCCTAGGGCCCGAGAAAGTTACACTGCCATTGAAAATTCTAAGAGCCAACCAGTAATCCTCCACGTGTCAATTCAAGATAACTTCAAAGGTAAAACCCAAAGGTAGGCTCACAAATGTGTGTTGGCCCTCCACGTGTCTACAGGTCCAACATAGTTGCTCCAAATTAGAAGGGGCTTAGCCGGAAAACACAAAGAAAGTAGAACAAGCTTGCGAATGATGCCAAGTGTCCAAATCACAAATTCAAGAGTAAAAGGAGGCGATAAAGTCTTGGGAGCCGCATGGAATGCTCCGACTCGACCTTGGATGATCATAGATTTCAATTGTAAAGCTCAAATTTGAGGAAGAGAGAACTTTTTGTAAAGGTCTTGACATCTTCTACTCAACTATAATTGGACATTTTGGAGGGTGTCGTGTTCCTTGCCTACCACCATAATGAAGTAACGACATTTTGTTCTTGACCAACAAGGAAGAACACATGGAGGCATGGGTTTTTTGCTTTGAACCCATCATTTTAGCAGTGAATTCAATGCTCTTTTGGGGTGGTTAAGGTAGGTGAATTCAATGCATTTCTTAGTCATTGCTTGAGTAGGTTTTGAATTCTTCTCATCTCCTTCTATCATTCTTCCTATATATTGTAAGGAGGGGCACTTTTCAAAGAAGTTGGTCATTTTTCTCTCCTGCCCCATCTCTCTTTCTTCTCCAGGGTCAAATGTGGAGTTTAAGTCTCCTCTCTTTTCTTTGTAATGGTGTTTTCTTGCCTCTTTCCCACTAATGATGTACTATGTGAACTCATGGAGAAATAAAATATTTTTTGTGATGCATTTTGTCTATCCTTTGCTTATTTTGTTGTCTCTTCTCACCTCTCACCATTCACAGTAGGTATATTGTGCATATTTCTTATGTCTATTGTAGGTTTTGAGAGCTTTATTTAATGGGTTTGAAGTGGTGTTCTGTGTGAATTTATCTTTGGCATGTGATGCATCTTGTCCATCCTCTCCATTTCTCACCTCTCTCCATTTCAGGTAGCTGAGATTGTGATCAATAACCCCCTTTTCTTGGTGTTATCACCTCTATAGTGTAGAATTTCTTTATTTTCATGCTCTCTCTCTCTCCTTGTCTCCTTGGCATTGTTAGATTAGGAGTAGATAGTCACATTTCCTTCCTTAGAAGTAGTTTAGCATTAGGATTAGGAAGAAGAAGTCAAATTTCTCCGGAGGACCATCTCAAGCACCGCAAGTCCCATAGCTTGAGAGATGGTCCAATGTTATGCAGATCACACCGGATGCCCCATTCAAAATCAGGCCATTTCGGGGGGTGTTGTGATCATGCATCAACAATTTTGCATGCCTAATGCGGTAAGTTTGAGGCACCTTACCACTTCATTTCATCAATTTGATGTGTTCTTGGTGAGATTTAGCCTTTAGAGGCACATGCAAAGCACATCCGGCGATTCCATCATTGGTCAACAACCCATTCTCCGAGTTCATGCAAACTTTATTTCCATCCATTTTCTTCCATCTCTTTCATTATCTTCCATTCTATGAAGTTGTATAAACACGACTTCATTCCCGCATGGAATTCACATTTGGCAAAGAAGACATCAAAGAGTTTGACCTCTATCAGGACTTAGAGAAATGTTTTGATGAGGAGGGGCATGTAAAAATTACAACATTCACTACTTCATCATTATCCCTTCAACCGCAAGAACTCGCTTTGTCATGGAGAAGCCAAAACAGGTCATGCTCATTGCCGAGGCATGAGGCATGAGGATGATAACCAAAGCACTAAGCGTCACCATGAAAACCTCAGGAGTCCAATGTCAATCAACTTGAGGAGGTATTTTTATTGATGTTAATACTTTGGTCATTTTTTTCACTCATAATAATAGCCATGTTTGGCTCCAAATCATTACATGGCTACCTATTTTGAGAAAGGGAAGTTATTTCCCTATCATTTAAGATTTGTTTGAGTTCCCTTTGCTTCCAGAGGTTAGCGTAGAGTAGGTAGGTTTGTTTTAGAAAAGAAGTACTTTTACACACTCTAAATATCCCACTTGGGGTACATATGATTTTCATTTATGTACAAAGCATGTGTTGTGGTGTTTTGTTGCTCGTGCATGTCCATTGAAGGTAGCACTTGGGAGATCATTTCAAGTTCCAATAATGATTCTAATGTGGCTCAGGATAGGGTTTCGTAGATTCGAGATCAAAATTATGTTTATCGGAGCTTGACTCCATGCTCCATAGACACTCCTAACGCCACTTCGATCTCTTCATCTAGTAGGGTAGATGACCCCTAGAAAGTCACCAAACTCTAACAAGTTATCTAAATAACTCTCCTACTTATTTTGGATAACTTTAATCTTCATTTTGACTACGATCCTTTACATTTCTGGTTTTCACGCATGCAGCTTTCTCGATTTAGCACTTTGCATAGGCTATAGTCCTTCCACACTCTCTCTTCACATTACAATTCATTCACGTGCCCTTCTACAAACACCTTCTAATTGGATTTAAGTTCCAGTTCTTCCTATCACACCCTCTTTCTTTATGCCGCCTCATGCCCTTCCTCGAGTTGGAAATTTGCACCCTTCTTCTATACTTGCCTTTCACAAATATGTGCTCTTTTTCAAACACACACACCTATGCATGTGCATTCTCTCTACTTCATCTCTCACACTTGCATCTTGGTGTGCACCTTGATTCCTTATCACCTTCTTTCCACGTTCACTCTCGCGTGCCTTATTATTTCTTCCTTCGTATTCTCGCTCTCCTTCCATTTTCCATCTTCCACCTAATAGGCCAATGTTCACTCAAGGCCCGAATCGGCTAAGTATAAAAGAGCTAGTGGAAGCCTCCACATGTCAGGTGCTCAACGCACCTTCAAAAAGGTGCAAAAAGTGAGGTCCTCAAATGAGCGAGGCCTCTCCACGTGGTTAGAGCCCAAAAGGAAGAACCTGAGGTTGAAAACTCTAAATATGGGAAGAGCTAGTGAAACCCTCCATGTGCCTCATCGACTAACTTCAAAGGCAAATTCCAGTGGGTTCCCAAATGAGCGTACGCTCTCCACGTGTCTAGGGCCCGAGAAAGTTACAGTGTCCGTTGAAAAGTCTAAGACAAAGATAATCCGCCCATGCCTCATTGGAGAAACTTCAAAGGTAAATTCCAAATGTGGGTCCCCAAATGAGCACAGATTTCCCATGTTCTAGGGCTGAGAAATTTACACCAACCATTAAAAATTCTAAGAGCAGTAAGCCTCTACATGTCATCTTAGCGCAACATCAAAGGTAAAACCCAAAGGTAGTTCCAAAATGTGCGTCAGCCATCAACTTGTCTAGGGTCTAACATAGTTGCTCCTAAATAGAAGGGGATTATCCAAAACACAAAGAAAGCGGTGTAGGCTTACGGACGATGTCAAGTGTCCACTGTTGCAACTTCAAGAGTAAAAGGAGGGGATATAGTCTTGAAAGCCTGCGTGGAATGCCCGACCTTGACCTTGAGATGATCATAACTTGGCCTTATGGGGACCGATGTGGAAGCTCGGATTTGAAGAAGAGAGCAATTTTTGGAAAGGCCTCGAAATCTGCTACTAAACTATGATGGATATTTTGGAGGCTATCGGGTTCCTAACCTACCACTAGAATGAAGTACGGGTTTCATTTCTTGCCCAATAAGGAACAACACATGGAGGCGTCTTAGAATCATTGTGGCGGGTGAATTCAAAGCTCTTTTGAGGTGGTTGAGGTAGGTGAATTCAATGCATTTATTAGGTGCTTGGAGTAGGTTTTCGAATTTTCTCTCATCTCCTTCTCTCATTCTTCCTATATATATTGTAAGGAGGGCACTTTTCAAATAAGTTGGTAATTTTTTCTCTCCTTCCCCTCTCTCTTTCTTCTCTAGGATCGAATGTGGAGTTTAAGCCTCCTCTCTTTACTTCGTAATGGTGTTTTCTTGCCTCTTACCCTTTGATGATGTATCTGTGTGAACTCATGGAGAAAAAAAAATGTTTTGTGATGCATTTTGTCCATCCTTTGCTTATTTTATTGTCTCTTCTCACCTCTCACCATCTAGTAAGGTATCTGTTGTGCATATTTCTTATGTCTATTGCGGTTTTGAGAGATGTGTTTAATGGGTTTTGAAGTGGTGTTACTGTTTGAACTTTATCTTTGGCTTGTGATGCATCTTGTCCATCCTCTCATTGGTCACTTCTCTCCATTTCACAATGGTAAGATTATGATCAATAACCCCATTTTCTTGGTGCTCTCACCTATGTAGTGTTGGATTTATTTATTTTCATGCTCTCTCTCTCTCCTGTCTCCTTGGCATTGTTAGATTAGGACTAGATAGTCACATTTCCTTCATTAGAAGTTGTTTAGCATTAAGATTAGGAAGAAGAAGCCAACTTTCTACGGAAGAGTACCATCTCAAACCCCACAAGTCCCATGACTTGAGAGATGGTCCAATGTTATGCGAGATCACACGGATGCCCCATTCAAAATTAGGCCATTCATGGGGTCTTTGGGATCATGCATCAATAGTTATATCGAAAGCTCACCTCCATATCACCTATTACCTCATTCTCCTCCTTCACCCCATCCCACATATCCTACCCACTTTATTTTTCTAAAATACAATTTATTAAATACAAATATTCCCTTAT